>JAJTUR010000102.1:0-185365 GCA_021399475.1 Hyaloscypha finlandica | reverse complement strand
GGATAATAGATAACTCTAGCTCCTTAAAGCCTATTAGCTTAGTAATTAAGAGCTATTCCTTAAGGTTTCTAAGGACTTACTCTAGAGTTACTAAAGTATATAGTCTCTACTCTATATATTTAACCCGATTTCTAAAGCAAGTAATAGAAGCCTTACCTAAGGATATTAGTTTCCGAAAGATATACTTATAGATATATAGAACCTATATAATATAGTACGTGATAAGAATAATCTAGTTACGATACTATATAATTTCTATCGAGATACTAAGTCTAAGCTCCTCTTTTTCTAAGAGGATAATAAGGAATACTTATATATACTATATAGAGCCCTTAAAGCCCTACTTAAGATAATATATAACTCTATCGTATATATTAGAGTAGAACGAGTATTCTAGGTTCTTAGATAATACGTATTTTTCCCGAGAATAAAGAGAGAGATCCTTAAATATACTTTATACTATCCTATATATTCATAAGTAAAGCTTTCTCGGATTTAATTATAGGGATTACTATAGCCTATTAAGTATCTAAAGATACTACTATTAGTTCTATATCTCGATTTCGTAGATAGACTCCCTATATCTAAGAATAGGAATAATAAAGCCCTACTTATTATAGATAAATACTCTAAATTTATCTAGTACCTTATTAGAAAGAAGACTAATTTAATAGAAATTTAGGTAGATAGATATTTCGAGTATATTTTCTGTGATTAGGGACTACTAGATACTATTATTTCTGACTAGGACTCTAAGTTCACATTAGTATTCTAGATTAGGCTTTTCTAACTATCCTATACAAATCTAGCTTTTATAGCTATATATCATTTATCCGTAAATAGATAAGCTAAACGTATAATCTAGACCTTTATCTATACTATATACTATACCCTCGGTGATCGATTCGATTAATCTAACTAGGAAGAGATTATACCCTAGGTATATCTCTCAATAAATAATACTATTAATACCTTAATAAGTATTACATTATTCTCTATTCTCTATAGTAGGGAGACTAAGATAACCTTTAGTAATATAGCTACAAATATAGACGATTTTATATAGAACCGGAAGGATATCTATAACGAAGCTATAGATACTATAGCTATTACTTAAGCTAGAATAAAAATCTACTATAATACTAACTATATACTACCGAAATTTAGAGACCTCATATACCTTAGAATTAGTAAGAAGTACGAAAAGGGCTACTATTTATAAAATTAAACTAAGCTCTCGTTTAATAAGATAAGCCCCCTCTAGATCCTCGAATACTATAAGGGAGATCTCTTATTCAAAATCGAGCTCCCTAAATAGCTTATAGGAATATACTTAGTCATATTAGTCGAATTCCTTAAACTAGCCCTACCTAATCCCTATAAGTGTCCTCGTCTAGAGCTTAGATATATTACTATTAAAGGAGAAGAATACTATATTATCGAGAAGATTATAGATAAGGAGATAAGAAAGGTTCTAGGTATTAAGAAACGAGTAATATTCTATAAGATTAAATAACTAGACTATTAAGATATAATATAGGAGCTAGAATTATTATTATAATAAGAAGCCTTATAACTACTTAATATATTCGAATCCGAATAAAGACACTATTAATACTATTAATTATCTATAAAGATATTAAACTAATCCCTATCTATAAAGACATTAAACTATGACGATAATACCTAGTATAAGGAGGTAATATCTTTATATTAACTAACCTCGAAATACTAGAAGAAGTACTAAGGGAGGTAGTATTTTTATACTAACTAGACCCTGATATACTACCTTAAATATCCCTTTTTTCTGAAGTTTTCACAAATCGTAATTATAATCGCTTCTATTATATTATAAAGGTAAATTAGTCCAATTCACAGAAATTTTTTACTCTGCTCCCTGATTTACCTTAGGAGTACTCATATGAATACTTCATCGCGAAAATTTTATTAATACTATATATTCGTAAACTATAATCCTAATAATAACTACGTCGATCTATTAGCTATTTAAGTAAACTCCTCTCTCTCAATTACCTAAATTCGAGTACTTATTCCTCTATTAACTTTACTATAGAGTCCTATATTCCGATAGAAGTCAATAATACTACTAGTAGTACTAATATTATCGAAGATTCTACTACTAATATTATCGAAGGCTCAGCCGCCGATACCGCTAATATTATCGAGAAAGTTAACGATACTACTTCTATTATCCTCGAAAACCCTATTACTAATATTAATAGAGATACTACCGCCGAAGTCATACCTATAGTCCTAATTACTATAGCTGAAGTCGAACCTCCGAAGTATATTATACTAGTTCACGAGGTTATCACTAAGGTCTCTATATATATCATATTTAATAATAAGACCTTTAATCGACTATACTAAGCTAATTTAAAAAATAATAATAGTAGAATCTCACTAACTATATTCGCTCTACTAATATATAAATAGGAGTATTTCTATAGCTAATTTTCTATAATCTAGACTAGTATTTATACTTTTAACCCTCTAAACACAAAGCTTTCCGAAAAGATAAATCCTATTAATATCCGCCTTTATACCCTTAAGATTAATATTAGCTCTCTTAATATTAAGGACTTTATAATCATTAATACTACTAAGTATAGCCTACTACTAGAAGCTTTCAGATACTAAACCACTAATCTAGAAGCTAATAACTATTTCAATACTATAGATAAGGCTTTTATTATATTCTATATAAAGAAGCTAAACGTCACTAGTACCTATATCCTATATATATATATAACTACTTATATAAGCCTTTTCTAATCCTTCTCTAATAAGATTCTCTCTACTAAGTGATAGAAGGATCCTATATTCAAGTTCTTCCTAGTTATTAATAATACCTCATATAGAATAAAGATATTCATAAAGCTTAAGACTAAGTTCATCGTAGATAAAGCTCTTAATTCTCTTAAGGCTTAGGTTAAGAATTCTCTAAATAAGTAATTATTAATAATCAGAAATATCCTCTATCCTTACGAGTTCCTACTAGTCTCTAAGGAAAGCTAGGTTATCATAAATAAGACTACTTAGTAAGACTAATTAGAGGCCTACGTTTATTAGATCTATACTATTACTTATAAGTACAATTTCTTTAAGGACTATTATACTAAGTAAAAAGCTATATTATTTAATACTACTTTTATAGCTATACCTAGAACTTCCTTTAAGAATAATAAGTTCGATAATAACTATCCTAAGATATTTTTATTATATATTAATTAGAAGGACTCGAAGCTTAATTATCCTAAAGTAAGTAATATAGTTAACGTCCGCCTTTCTTTTAATATACCCGATTACCTAGAATATAAGGGCGAGGATACTAAGTGCCTACTTATATCCGCCTAAGATTTTAATAATAATAGTATATTCTATAAGGATTTCGACGATAATAAGTAAGAAGTAGCTAAAGTCTATCGCGAAATCTCTACTAAGGCTAGAGCTAAAGAAGAGCTATACTAACTATAGATATAGATAGGATCTATCTAATAAGTTAATAAGTATACTCTAGCTAATACCTTACCTATTATTATCTTCTATAGAGTCGATTTCTATTTCCGAGGTCTAGAAGGCTATAAATACTAAGTAGACACAGAGATCCTAAGCTATAATACTAATTTCTATAACCTTAAGTATTTATATATAGAATTCGCTAAGGTACCGAAATTCAATATCTCTATTAAACCTAGTTACTCTAAGAGAACCTATTAGGATCTCGTCCGAAACTTGAATAGTTTCTTCTAGCTCTAGTTAAATAAGTTTATAGCCCTAGTAAACGTATATCTTACTAAGTACTTCCTCGCTTTTAATAATACCTTAGAATACCTAATTACTAATTTCTTTAATAAATATACTCCGAAGGACTAAGAGAAGATATACGATAAGCTCTTAGTCTGATAAAAAGACTCTCTTCTTAATAGTATATTATAGATTCATTATACTTACTTATATATTTAAGGAATAATAGCTTTAGTAAAGTCTAGAATAAGTATACTTATAGTAGCTATAATAATCGTAAAGAATAATAAAGAAAAGTATATAAAGATATTCAATATATTAATTATTTAAGAGACAAATATCGGTATTAATTATCTCACCTTAGAACTAACTAAGGAGCTATAGTATTATAATATTGAAGCTACTATTATCTACCTTAGCTCTTTACTAACTAAGAATACGAAGTTTAATACTAAGATATTAAAGCCTCATTTTATTAATAACTTCTATAATAATAATAAGGAGACCGAGATATAGATCACTTCGCGTTACCTCTATAATATTACTAAGTCTACTAATAATAACTATAAGGCTAGTAATAAGCGTTTCGTATTATCTATTAAGAACCTCACCCTTTATAAGGCTATATAGTATAAGGTCTATATAGAACACGAATTGAACCTATATTACGTTACTCTACTAGAGAAGTTAGAGTTTATCTAGAATAACCTAGCTAATAACACGGTTAATTAGCCTTATATCTATATCCTTCGGAAGAAGCTACTCTAGGATACTTTAGCTTCCGTAGATATAGTAGTTACTATATCCGGACAAGCCCTTAGAACTATAATATAGTAGGTAGTTCCGGAATATATAGTTATAGTCCTCGATAAAGGTAAAAAGTATACCCTTACTATAACTTATATACTTATCGGTACTTATAGAATCTCTGGTTTTATTATTAATAATAGAGACCTTATTTAAATAAGAGTATTCTATAAATCTATATCTAATCTAGAGTACTAGAACATATTCCAAAAGGTTATAACTATACTAATCCTAACGAAGACTAGCTAGATAACCTTATATAGTATATTCCTAGACGAATAATTCCGTATATATACTCTAATCTTAACGAGTTTCATTAATCACAACTTCTACTATAGCTAAATAGTTAATACTATCAAGTCTATAGCTCCCTTAATAAATATGAAATTCTTTAAGGACTTATTTAGTAATAAGCTTAGTGTTATATATAACTTCGTCGTAGTTATTATTAAGGAGTTAAAGAGTTTTATCGAATCTAGTAATAACTCTATTTATAATCCGGCTACTTAGTATTTCGTAATCGAGCTTATATAAGAGGCTATATATAGGCTTTAATTAGCCGAGTATACTACTAATAGAGATATAACCCTCGCAAATATCACCCTTTATAAGGCTAAAGCTACGATAATCTAAATAGAGATTAATTATCGTAGCCTAAAGAACTATAATACCCTTGTCTCTAAAGTAGTCTAAGGAATTAGTAGAAATAATATCTTCCTAATACTACTAAATATATAATACCTAATAGAATTTAGTATAGAACCTCGTCGACTACTAGTCGAGCTCACTAGATACTACGAGGGTCTTATTATTATTATCCTAGATAATACTTTAGAATATAAGAACTACGGTTTTAGTAATGAGGCCGAGATATATAGAGGACCTATAAGTAAGGTCAAGTCACTAGTAGATATAGTAAAGGCTTAAGGAGTCTATATTAAGATACTAGTACCTAATATATCTTAGTATTTCTAATATAGTTAGAAGGGCTATACTAAGAGTACCTATACTATTTCTAAGAAGGAGTATTTATTACCTTAATATTAGAACTATCTTAAGCGAGGTCACGATACTCGTAAATACAAAGATAAGAGAGATAAGGCTTTATATCCCTAAGTAAAGAAAGATACCGAGGGAAACCTTCTTAATAGTAAGAGTTATAGACGATACGGCTTAATAAAGTATCTCAAGTTCGAGGTTAATAGATATAAGAAATATAACTCATATAATTACTAAGGAGATATATACCTACTCCTAGAATATAAGATCTATAAGGAAAAAGGCTATATAGCTCAATATTATCCCAAGCGCTAGCCCTATAAGAACTATAGAGGTAACTATAGTAACTATAACTATAATATTCCTAAGAAGCCCCTAATACGTAGAAACCTATCTAACTATCTAGTTAAGCTAGATATGATTAAGGAGGATAAGGATAACGTCGACGAGTAAGGTTTCAGTATCGAGGAAACTAACGAGACTATCTAGAAGTCAATTATCTTAGCCTAATTACTACCTAGTATTCTAATAGAAAAGCTCTAAGAAGAAATAATAATTACTTATACTAAGGACTTATCCCTTAAGGATACCCCGATAATTCCTAATAAGGTAGAGCATCTCGATATCATAGACATATTATTCTATTACTCGGGTTATACTATAGAGGCTTTCTAGAATAAGGATACCTCTATCGAGGCTATCTTTATAGTCCTAGTATATAAGGAAAGTCAAGTCTCCTCTCCCTTTAGTAATAAAGTCGTCATTGAACTTCCGTATAATAAATTCATTAAGGGTATTTAATAGTAAGAGAAGAAGACTAGAAAGTAGTATACTACTTAGTAGGAAAAGATTCCTTTCTCTTCTTTTAAGTAAGACACTAGCTAGGGTTACACCTATATAGCTGATTTCAATATCGTCTCAATTATTACCGTAAAGGATTTCGAGGATCGTTATATAATCCAAATTAAGGAAGTTGATAAGGAGATTAATTAGGAGGTTAAGGAAGCTAATAATTAGTAAGGTAATAGAAATGGTTAGAGAGGAGCCGTCGTTTAAGACGAAGGAAAGCTTGAGGTAAAGGAGACTAGTTAGGGATAGTATAGAGCTAATGAATAGGGATCTAGCCAGGGAGCTAGTTAGTCTAGAGGATAGTAGATTCGGGGTTTTACGCTTTGTTTTCGAGGTTTTAGCTAGTTTGATCGTTGGTTTTTCGAGTTCAGAGAACTCTTATAGTTGAAGGGGGGATATTGTGACGTTAGCGTCACATGACCCGGCCCTAGCGTGGCACCCTGTACTTAGCTCGAGCTCCCCGCTCTCTCTTCCTTTCCTCTCTTTAGACGTTACATTACACACCCAATACAGGACTGATTTCCCTCAGGACTTCTGTTACGGGTCGTGACATATTGTCAACAACCGTAAACCACCGAGCCAAAAAAAATATCCCAATCTCCGGAGTTATAGACTTTTTAAACCTTCAAATCATCGCCAAGTCCTCCTATATCTCTGCCCACGTTCTTCCAAACCTCGTCCCGCCAAACTTCAATGATTCTCACTAAGCGCACGAAACCAAACTCTTCCTTTCTTTCAAACTGTTCTGCGCTGATAGTCTATAAAGCTAATATATAGCTCTGAGGAAGCAGAACAACAAGAAGAAGTGGTATCTCCTATTTAAAAGAAGATTTACTTCAAGTGTTTGAATTGGATTGTGACAATAATACTGTCCTAGAGAAATTTGGTTCCTCAGGCCAATATCTCTGCCCCAAGCTAAAACCTCAGCCGCAACACAAAAGATCTCCTACACAATCCTTTCATCGGCCTCCTCGCAACAAGAATGGCGGAGATCGGGCTTGCTGCAAGCGTTATTGCGGTCATAGATCTGTCTGCAAAGGTTGCATTATGGTGTTCTGAGTACTCCGCCAAGGTAAAGAACGCCAAAGACGACATCGAACGTCTGCAAGGAGAGACCCAAAAGTTGAAGCAAACCCTCAAACGTGTTCAATCGCTTTGCGATAGTCCAAATGGCGCGAAGCTCCAGGCATCGAAGGACTTGTGCGATAGGGTCAAGGCTTGTGAAATATACCTCATCCAGTTGGATACAAAGTTGGCGCCTCGAAAAAGAGAAAAAGTGATGAGTCGTTGTGGAATTCATGCCTTGAGATGGCCGTTCACGAGTAATGAGGTAGATGGGATCATAAAAAAGCTGGATAAATGCAGGGACAATATATCATTCAATCTCCAAGTTGATCAAACGTATGTATTATTGTCTATATTTTGCCCAAAAGCAGAAGTTGACATTATTGAATATAGGGCAGAAATTCTTAAGATCAAACAAGAAATCGTACTTAACAAACTCAAGTCAGCAGATAATGCTGCATTCGACTCCTATGCCGAAGAACATAATGCCAGATGCTATCAAGGCACTCGAGCTGAACTCCTTCGACAAATACGTACATGGGCGAGCGATCCTGGCAGGGAATGCATATTCTGGCTAAACGGTATGGCTGGTACTGGCAAGTCTACAATATCCCGCACAGTGGCCCAGATTTTCTCCGACGAGGGCAAGCTCGGCGCCAGTTTCTTTTTCAAGAGGGGCGAGGGCGACCGTGGTCATGCAGCAATGCTCTTTACAACAATAGCGGCTCAGCTTGTGCAGAAACTGCCTTCCTTGGCACCGCATATCCACAATGCGATTGAGGCTGACCCAGCTGTCCCGACAAAGACTCTAAAGCAACAATTCGACACACTTGTCTCAGAACCATTAAGCAGATTATGTTTCGATCCTCAAGAACCACCAACGATTGTGATAGTAGTTGATGCCCTTGACGAGTGCGTCCGAGAAGAGGATGTTAGAGTCATGATCAGCCTCTTTTCACAAGCAAAACGTCTTTCATCAGTTCGACTCAAGTTCTTTTTGACAAGCAGGCCAGAGCTTCCCATTCGCCTCGGCTTCGGGGACATCAGCGGCAGCTACGAATATTTAGCTCTCCATCAGATCCCTGAACCTATAATCGAGAGCGATATCCATGCATTCCTTGAATATGAGCTAGCAAGAATCCGAAATGATTATAATAATTCCGTCCCGGAGGATCGACAACTTTCTCCGAATTGGCCGGGGAAAACAAACATCCAAAGCCTCGTTCAGATGGCTATTCCCTTATTCATTTTTGCCACAACTACATGCCGATTTATTAAGGACCGAAGATGCGGCGCACCTGGGGACCAACTTGCAAAGGTCTTGAAATATAAGACTAAAAGCCAAGAATCAGAGCTGGACGCAACATATCTTCCAATCCTTGATCAGTTACTTATTGGGCTTACTAGTTTGCGGAAGGACGAAGTAGTCCGAAAGTTTAAGGAAGTCGTTGGCACAATTGTGATTCTCGCCAGTCCCCTTTCTACGACTTCTCTTGCTCGGCTACTTGATATCTCCAAAGCAAGAGTCGATCAGACTTTAGATCTTCTCCACTCAGTCTTGAGTATCCCTTCGAATGCAGATACGCCAGTCCGCCTACTCCACTTATCATTTGGGGACTTCCTCCTTGATACTGAGAAGCGCGGGAAGCATTTATTCTGGATTGATGCAAAGGACGTTCATAAAATACTGGCGACCAAGTGCCTAGATCGCTTATCACTGGGCGAGTGTCTCAAGAAAGATATTTGCAATCTCCAGACGCCAGAAAGGCCGCGGGCGGATATCGATAAGCAGACGATAGATGCACATCTGCCACTAGATATTCAATATGCCTGCCAGTATTGGGTATACCACGCAAAAGAATGTGGAAGTGTCATACGCGACGATGACCAGGCGCATAACTTTCTTCAGCGCCACTTCCTTCATTGGCTTGAAGCTTTAAGCCTCATGGGACGGGTGTCTGAGAGTATCAGCATGATTGACGACTTGATAGCTATGTTGGATGTAAGTGATCTAAGACTGTTAAATTCAAGAATCTGCTAAATGACGGTCATTAGCCGATAAGCAACGAAAAAGCATCTGCATTTCTCTATGACGCGAAGCGATTCATACTTAACTGTCTGTCAATAGCCGATTCGTCACCTCTTCAGCTCTACTCTGCCGCACTTGTCTTTGCTCCGAAGAGAAGCGTTGTTCGGAATACATTCCAGAATTACATGCCGGATTGGATTTCACAGCAGCCAGATGTAGAATTAAGCTGGAATGCCGTTCTACAGACGCTCGAGGGACATAGTAACTCGGTCGATTCAGTCGCCTTTTCGCACGATTCAAAGCTGCTGGCATCGGCGTCAGTCGATAAGACGGTCAAGGTCTGGGATACAGCTACAGGCATGCTACAGCAAACGCTCGAGGGGCACAGTGGCTGGGTTAACTCAGTTGCCTTCTCGCACAACTCAAAGCTGCTAGTATCGGCGTCACATGACGATACAGTTAAGGTCTGGAATACAGCTACAGGCGCGCTACAGCAGACGCTCAAGGGGCATAGTCACTCGGTCACTTCAGTGGCCTTCTCGCACGACTCGAGACTGCTAGTATCAGGGTCAAGCGATAATACAATCAAGGTCTGGGATATAGCTATAGGCGCGCTACAGCATACACTCGAGGGGCATAGTAACTCGGTCGATTCAGTCGCCTTTTCGCACGACTCGAAGCTGCTAGTATCGGCGTCAAGCGATAAGAAAGTTAAGGTCTGGAACGTAGCTATAGGTGCACTACAGCAGACGCTCGAGGGGCACAGTAGCTCAGTCAAGTCAGTCGCCTTCTCGCATAACTCAAAGCTACTAGCGTCAGCATCAGATGATAAGACAGTCAAGCTCTGGAACGCAGCTACAGGTATGCTACAGCAGACACTCGAGGGGCATAGTAACTCGGTCAATTCAGTCGCCTTCTCGCACGACTCGAGACTACTGGCGTCGGCATCAGACGATAATACAGTCAAAGTCTGGGACATAGCTATAGCTAAAGCTACACTGCAGCAGACGCTTGAGGGGCATAACGACTGGGTCAGGTCAATTACCTTCTCGCACAACTCAAAGCTACTAGCGTCAGCATCAGACGATGATACGGTCAAGGTCTGGAATGTAGCTATAGGCACGCCACAGCAAATGCTTAAGGGACATAGTAGTAAGGTCAGGTCTATTACCTTCTCGCACAACTTAAAGCTACTGGCATCAGCATCAGATGATAAGACAGTCAAGCTCTGGGACGCAGCTACAGGTATGCTCCAGCAGACACTCGAGGGGCATAGTAGCCCGGTCAGGTCAGTCGCCTTCTCGCATGACTCGAGACTACTAGCGTCAGCATCAAATGACGAGACGGTCAAGGTCTGGGACATAGCTATAGCTAAAGCTACACTACAGCAGACGCTCGAGGGGCATAACGACTGGGTCAGGTCAATTGCCTTCTCACACAATTCAAAGCTGCTAGCATCAGCATCGGATGACTATACGGTTAAGGTCTGGGACGTAGCTACAGGTGTACTGCAGCAAACGCTCGAGGGGCACAGCGACTGGGTTAACTCAGTCGCCTTCTCACACGACTCGAAGCTACTGGCGTCGGCATCAGATGGCAAGACGGTCAAGGTCTGGAACGCAGCTACAGGCACGCTACAACAGACTATCACAGTCGATAGCTTTGTCTCAACTCTATTATTTGATACTACTAACTCGGTCTTAATAACAAACATTGGTCGTATTAAGGTAGATAGAGCTAGGATTCCCTCTTTTCCTATGTCTTCTCAAGAAGTAAGCAGTAAAAGTGACCGTGAAGGATTAGGTATTAGCAGGTCTTGGATTACATGGAACGACCAGAAGCTACTTTGGTTACCACCTGGCTTTCGTTCTAAAACTTCTGATGTTTCACGTACGGGTTCAATACTCGCAATCGGATGTCATTCAGGGAAGGTTTTTGTTATTGGATTTTCATAAGACATCTTAGATCGCTACTATTCTTAATAAAATCAACTTGCTTTCAAAGATCATCTTCTCTTCTGGTTTATTTATTTTCTAACTGAGCCAGAAGCGAGGCGTGGGGAGCCCTGTATTTATATACAAGGAAATATATGAGAAGCAGCGGTTAGGCAATAATAAGCGTATTACCGGGCATGTGTTTATAGAAAGTTCGAAAGTCAGACGCTTGACTATATTTGGAATGGAGTAAAATATAACAAGTCTAGGCTTCAATACAGTACAATGTAAATTTAATTAAGCTAATGCATGCTAATTAGCACTAAATCCTGAAGCTTAAATATGTGGTGTTTTGTATCACTCTCCTCACACAGTGTAACTCCCGGACTTCTTTATTTTCCTCTCTGAGCGTCTTCAAAATTTGGAACCATAGTCTTTCTTTATAGAACCTTTCCTTAAGTGCTCCGAAATTCGAAGAAACTCTAACGGTCGCGATTAAGCAAGGTGGAACGGCTGGAGCGGTGATTGACGGATCAACGGAACGATCGTCAGCATGATCAACCACTATAATTTTCTCGTTACATATTGGTTTCCTTGGGCAGAAATAGCTAAAGAATAGCGACATACTACTAAAAAAACTTTGTAGATTTGCGAGGGAGAGACTTGAGATGCCTAAACCGTAGATTCGTCTCGCGACAGGGTGCGTCTCTCGACACAGGGACGGACGTTAGTACTGGATTTAGAGGTCTTGCATTATCGCCGAACGAGTTACTTCACCATCCGGACGCAGTTCTGCAAATATTGCGTTTGTTAACTTACAAATAAACTCTGATGACTATTAACCAAGAGCAAGCAATTTCAAGCCTTCAATGGCTTGCATGGATCGCGTGAGAACTCGGGTCGACTTTAATGGCATGTCAAGACAGGCAAGGATCTCCTAGCTGCAATACCACAGTCACGACAACACGCGGAAAGATTCATTGAAGGCATGTCATTGCTACTACCCAAACTGATCCCAAAGCATACTGAGAAGAGATCCTCGAATCCATTTGTTGTTTTGTTGTTTCTTGCTTGCAGTTCTGACTCCTCCCGAGGCTCGCGGGGTCCTATCATCACAGAGCCAAGATCCTGCGCTTCATGTCACCGACGAAATGACCAGCCAAACGAGCGATAAACCCAGCATTACAGACATGCAGAAAAGAAAACAACCAAGAAAAAGTAAAAGAGAGATCCCCAAATAAACCCCTTGCACCATCCATCCTTATCCAGTGTTATTGTTGTGTCAATCTTACGCCCTTCGCATCGCTATATATCCAGGAAGACTGTTCACTTCTTGGTAGCCTTCTCCTGCTCAGCGAGGTACTCTTCATCGCTAGCATCAAGAATGTCATATTCCTCATCGGTCATGAAGCCGTCCTCAGTCTCATCGTCCTCGAGCGCCTCCTCGACAAAGTCCTCGAATTCCTCGGCGTCCTCCTCAATTTCAGGGGCGTCAGGGATAGCTGGAAGTTCCTCGTGAATGCTGGTCGTTGGCGATTCCTTCTCAAGCTTGGGGAATATCATCTGGCTGCCTTCGGCCTCAACCTTAGCTTCCGTTGGCTGTTCCTTGACAACTAGAGCTGGCTCCTTGACATTGACATCACACCACAGTCTGTGGCCAAACTTGTTGCCGTCCGGGCCAGTGAGGCGCCAGTAAGAGATGAAGTTGCCAGCACGGTTTGGAGTTCTCATTAAAACTGTGAAGCCAGCCTCCTGACCTGGGGCGACCTCAGTGTAGCAGGTAGTGCTCTCAGCAGCGGAAACAAGTTCGTGAACACTGGCGGGGTGCTGGGGGTCAACAGCACACATGTTGTCACCACCAACAAACTTGACAGTGCATCCAGCGGGCCAAGAAGTGTTACCACCATTGCGAAGATACCAGGTCTGCTCGAAGACGTTGTTGGGCGGAAGGACAGTGCCATCAGCAACGACATCACGAACGAAGTAAGCAACTAACTCCTCAGGGACAGCTGCGGCGGGAAGCTCGTTGGCCTCCTCAACCTTGACTTCGGGAACCTTCTCCTCCTTGATCTCCTCGGCCTTTAGTGGCTCGGTTGGCTGGAGATCAGCAACGGTCTGCACTTGAGTGGCAGCATTTGCTGACTGAGATGGTGTGGTCTCAGTGGACTTGGATGTAGTGCGGCCACGAGCGATACGGTCACCCATAACCGGCATACGTTGACCATCCTCGTGATCTCCCAAAGTTGTGACACTGACGTTGCGGACCGGTGTCTTGAATTTGATGAGAGGGTGAGTGCGGTTGTGTGGGTTTGAAGGGCTAGCCTCGCACGAAGCACAGAAGTCAGTATCGTGACAAACAGCACACTTGTATCGGTCTCCCTTGATGTAGGATTGACCTCCGTTGTTTTGGTTGCAAAGAGGGCCGTCACAGTAGATGCCGTTATGGCGGGCCTTGTTAGTGAAAGATCTGGACAATGATGCAAGATCATTGAGGGGTTCGTAAATTGGTACGAATCGGTGGCGAGCATGGATGAAGTTGGCATTGGGAATGCAAGATGCACAGAAGTCCCAATCAGGGCAGTCAAGGCACTTGTAACGCACGCCATAGATGTACTATTTTATCATTAGCAATTATTCCGTTAGAAGTGGCAGAATGAATATACCTTATCACATCCATCACAGATTGCATTGTGGCCAACGTTACGACCCGGAGCGAGCAGGGTCATGGCTTTGAAATCAAGTTGGGTCTCCTCAACAGCAGGCTCGAATGCATGCTTTGGGTGGTGACCATGCTTCACGCCAATGTGGCAAGGAATGCAGAGATCATAGTCGGGGCAGGTGGCGCAGGTGACAAAGTTCTCTTCGGAGAGTTCTACGATGTGATATCAGCAAGGTGTACAACGATCCAAATTACTCAAGGAGCTCACCTTGGATGCAAGAATTGCAGGTGCGAGTAGCAATTGGAACTTGCAAGTCTTCTGGGATGATTGGTGCGGCCTTTGGCTCAGATGCAGCAGGCTTTGGCGCAATTGTCTCGGTAGTGCTGTTGATGACCTTTCCGTTCTTAACAAAACGCTTAATCATCCAGTGATCCTCGCCGCCGCAAAGGACGCCCCCATTGACACAGCTCTGGCAGAGATCATAGTCGCCATCATCGCAGGTACTGCAATGATAGTGCTCATTTGGGATAGATTCACTGCAGTTGTTGCAGTAAACTGAGAATATGCTGACGGCCGGAACTGGAACAGACGGTCCGACTGTGCTTGTACGCGCTTGTTGACGTTCATTGGACAATCCAGCCAACTCTGCAAACCACTTATCCCGAGCAGCAGTGCCACGAGTAACAGGGATCTCAGTGCTCGAACAGTTGTTCATTCTCGGAACTTCTTTGTGATGGAACATGCTGGGAACCTCTCGCTTGAACTGACTGCAGCAAGGAGCCATCGGTGGGACGCCGGTTGTGCTGGATCGAGGTTGGTTGATGAGGAGTTCCTCGAAACCACGCTGGATCTCGGCAACAGAGCCGGGATAGATTGTGTTCTCAGAGTAACTGGCGGCAGATGATGGTTCTGGAGCGTCCAGAACGTCTTGAGATTCGATTGAGCCGGGCATCTTGAAGCTTTGGAAAGAAGGAATATCAGGCAAGACTGGCTTGTCATCGACGGGGCTGACTGGGCTGGGCTCCTCGTCCTCGACGGTAGCAGGCTTTGGCATGACGGGCTCCTTGTCCTTGATAGTGACCTTGAGACGAAGCTTTAGCTTCGCCTTCGCGGCACGGTAGAGTTGCTTGTAGACCGAGGTGTTGTTCGGGTCGAGGACAACGAAGGCTGCGGCACTGTCGGAGTAACGTTCGAAGATAGCTTCGGAGGTGGGTGGGATGGCAAGAAGGAAGCGGAGCTATGAACACATCATCGGGTCAGCTTCCTGATCAAGGCACAGTGAAAGGGGATCGTGATGGAAGTTGTCTCGAAGCTCTGAGGCTGAGAGCCTCATTCATGCCTGGTGGAACCACAACGTACCTTGTCCGGGAGGGTACTGGCTCCGAGATCACGAAGAGGGAGCTTGAATCGGCGGTTGCTGCCCTCGATGTTGATCTTGAGAGTGACCAAGGTGTCCTGGTTAGTTGTTGAAGTCGTCGCCATGACTGCTATGATCCGGCTGAGCTGTGTCAGCTAACAAACAAGCTCAAAGCGGTGACGTCTCAGGTTGGAGCGACGAACTGTAAGTGTACACAGCGCTGGAGATCTTCGAGGGATCGAAGAGTCGAGGCGGTAAGAACTAATCACGATGAAGTCCTTATGATGAAGTGCTGTGGTGATGGGGGAAGGGAGGGAAGGGAAGGACGAGGTAGAAGGAGGGGAGATGGCAGAGGTGCCTGGAGCAGCTCGATAAGCGGCGTTGCAACGCGCTAGGCCTCGTTTGGCCGGGCGACCGCAGGCACCTTCGACGTACGCAAGCTGAACGACAAATCAACTTCGAGAACTGCTTGGAAAGAGGCAAAGCGGCGAGACGGATCGAGAGTGCTCAGCAGGTATCTGTGAGTAAATGTGATTGCTGGGAAGAGGCGAGTTCTCGTGAGGGTTTGGCAAGTGGACGAGGAGGTGGGGAGTGGTCGGCCTCGCGCAGCCGGATAAGCCTGGTAGAGCGGCAGATCCGATCACGAGGTAGGTGAATACACCGACTAACATCATGACCCCGACATAGATTTACGCTCGATTTAGGGTACGTTCATTTCTCCAATAAATTCACAGGCCCCATTATCTACTTTCCAATGCTTGTATCCCAGATTTCCTCTATTTTGCTGCATTCAACCTGCCCTTCTGCGTTCCCGAGGTTCGAAGCGGCATTGCGTCGTGGATTTATGGTATCGTCAGTGATTCGAGGAGCCCGGAGGTAGCACTGCAGTGCATGCGAACTACTAGTGAAAAGTGTTCACATTTGAGACACCAACCATTTTTTGATTCAAGTACCACCCGCGTATGGCTTCCGAAAAGATAGAACCAAGGCTTGGGGCCGACCTGTCGTTTCGAGAAGTGGTTGCCTCCCTTCGGTTGCAAGGGTGCTTGACGCTCCAACATAAAATTTCAGAGGATCCTCCATCTTTCTGTCAAATCGCTCGAAGCTTCGGGACGAGAGTGGGAAATGAGGTCACCGAATGTAGGTACCTGTCTTTGAAGTTTTGCAGTAACCAATATCATCACTGATGCTCCTATTTAACTACTACTACTCTACCGCCATGGCCCAAGACCAAGGCTCGGAATGCCTCAGAGGAATCTTTCTTAAACGACAATGATGAAGAATGCCATCATGCAACAAGACAGCAGTAATAAAATGCAGGTAGCTGAAAAGCGTGTAGCCGCCTGCGAAACTGGTGTCTTCTCCGCCACCCGATAGACATCGAATTGTGTCATGGGAAATCAAGAGATCGATTACCACCTTCCAACGATAATCGACAACAACAGATATCTTTTCGCAGAGAACAGTGCAATGGGGAAAGGGGTAGCAACGCTTCCATAACGCACAATGAAACCCAGGCCCTGACAAGATCGCTGAAAGCATTAAAGAGAATATAACAAGTGATAGCACGCCGAAAGAGAGCCGACTACTGTGGGTAGTACACGACTCCTTGCGGTGGCTGCGGATAATAGAAGCCGTCAGGGGAGGGTGTCATCATTCCACCTAATCCAGCCACGCCACCAATTTGCTGCATCGGATATGATTGTGGTTGCTGATATGATGGGAAGGAAGCCACAGCCGGAATCTGTGTAGCGTCGTAGTAGTACACCATTCCATTAACTTCTTGGGCCACCAGATTCTGAACACCTTGTTGAGACGCTGCATTATCCGATTGCTGACCGCCTTGATGGAACGGCGCTTGCTGTTGTTGCGGCTGAGAAGGAACGAATGGGGGTGCACCACCGGGAGGAGCCATAGATTGATTAAAGGATTGTGGATAGAAGTATCCCTGCGGTGGTTGCATGACCTGGTAAGGCTGAGTGTAAAAGTTTTGTGGTTGTTGCTGGTATGGGTTCGGCTGGAAAGGTTGGGCATGGATCGCACGTTCGGGGATTTGGGAGAGAGGAGTGCCAGTTGAAGCCTGGCTTGGGTATGAAGGGTTTCGAGAATGCAACATGGTATCGTGTGGGTAGTTGTTGCCATTAACTTGGATTGGGACCTGTTGATGGAAAGGTTGCTGATGTTGTTGAGGAGGGTTGAAAGACAATGTTGCAGGTGACTCAATATCAGCGACTGATACGGCTTTCTGGGGACGAGGCTGATGCATAGGAATCGGATTAGGTCGGTTCTCGCGGAAGGTGGGTTTTTGTGGAAGTGGATAAGTCTGTGGTCGCGGTAGGTCATCGATGGATGAAGATACTTGTGGCGGCCCATTCTGGGGCTCGGATTCCGCGGGTTGGAGTTGTTGCGGTTGTACCGACTGACTTGATGGGGGCAGCCTAACAACAGGCTTGGACGGGTCCATGGTCATTTGTGGCCGGGACATCGTCGAACCTGTTGGAGAGACGATATTCTCTCTGTTGACTTCCCGAGCAAGTGATGAACGACGGCTCATGGCAATACTGGGCGAGTAGGCACTGCCGTACACACTACCGCCGAAAACACTTGTGCGTCTCGAGTATCCACCGATAGAACCTAGTATGGATCGTCCTCTGCCACGTCCGCCGAAGCCTTGTTGATTGGGCCTCATAGCCCGAGGTATGAAGATGAAAGACCTGTCGACTGCAGGGAATATATATCTCGGGGGATGGCCGGGGAGAGAGATTCGGACTGGCTTATCACGGCGCAGTGGTGGGCGGTGATCGGGGAGTCGAGTATACTGCTTCCAAGGGATGCCCGGAAAGACGACAGGCTTCTCCATGGTGGACAAGAACAGGCGAATTTGCACATTTCCAACATGCTTTGTTGTTGACAATGCCCGATTCGGAGGTGCAGACTTTGGAGCACTGACTGGTACTCGAGATGGCAGGTTGGGAGCTCCGTTTGAATAGTTCGATGCCTGGTAGTTGCGAGGGGTAGGTTCGCTGATGACTTCGTGCATGTCGTGAGTCCACGGAGCATCGGTAGGCTCGAAAGTTTGGCCCATTTGACTGTGACAGATCAGTACTTGATGTTCGAGTTATATGAAATAGAAGCATACTTAGATGGTGCAAAAGGACCGCCAATACCAGGCCGTCCTCTGCCTCTGCCTCTGCCAAATGGCCGAAATCCATTCGCTGCTGGTCCAGAGTGACGATGATCATGCATGAAGAATGCTCCTCGGTTTGGCACAAATGCTGGATCTGCATCTCGCTTCTTCTTGTATTCCTCGTGCTCCCTTCGTCGTCGCTCGTGTGGAAGCTCTTGTGGTTGATCTATCTGAGCTGTAGAATTCACCACAGCTGGAGATGGCACATGGACTTCTTCATCCTCACGGAGGTCCTCGTATTGTACCTCCTCCACAATGGTACTTTGATCAGATATCTTGAGCCCATTAAGCATCATATCCATATCGCTGGTGCCGTTCGTGAGCGGCTTCTTGGAAGCTTCCGTGATACCTTTGGCTGATTTGCCTAGGGCCTCCATGGGTTGCTTTTCTCCATTTCCATTGACTTTAGATAGCTCAGAAGAGGCAGCGGGAGCTGCTCCAACTGTGCTGATCTCGTCACCTTCTTGTGCGTCATCCTCTTCACTTATTATCGACCCCTCACTCAACGAATCGTCATCGAGGTCTCCGGCGTCGGGGCCTCCTTCCTCATCGCCTTCGTCCTCAACCCGTCTTCGAATTGCAGCTAAGTCCTTCCTCTGTCGATTGACCATTTTGAGGAAGTGTGCTGGCTGTCGTTCGAGATGCGACGGGCTGGCGGGCGAGGAGTGAGGATCGAAGGGGCAATCTTTCGTGACAGATCATGCAGTAGTGGCGTTCAGAACGGGATTTGTACCGCCCGCGGCAATAAATGTATAGGTGACAGTCTCTGTATGCGTGTGGGATGAGTAGTTCGATGGGTGATACCTGCACGCCGATGAGCAAGCTGAAGAAGGAGAAGGGATGAGCGTTTGGAAATTTGGTTTGGAGGCTGATTCTGAAAGCCAAGAGAATCGCGCTTGACTTTCGGATCCTTGCGCCTTCCCTGGCTGAAGTCCGCGCTAGGCCATAAGCGAATATTGGGGAAGGGGAGCGAACACCTTTCCTACGAACATCTTATATTGAAGAACTGTTAATTGTCGCTATAGAAAAGTGGACTGTGTAGTGGAAATGATTAAGTTACCTGTATTTCCCAAACTTATCTTCACCGTCTGTTCTGAAGTTTCAGATCCCGCCGCTCTAAAACTTCACAGAAGGACAGGACAAGAAACGTCCTTAGCCCTGGGATTCTGGGAACTGGCATGGGAGAGAATATACCGCGGTCAAGGATATTCTTGCCTGACAGTTGACTAGATTTTCTTACGTATCTATATCCCTTCCAGTGCTTTTTGTAAAACTGTCAATATCATGACTCCATTGCTGTTTCTCTGCGCAGCCTGTCCAAAGCGGGATTAGACGCAGCACTGTTTTACGTTTCGCAATGACTTGACTCTTCAAATATTCCAGCCTAAGCCAATCCTCTGATAAGTGCTTACGGAAAGAAGTTTTCACACCTTCGTATCATTCTTTGCTTTTTCTTTCATCACGTGACCGTCCTTTTGCGGACCGATCGACCTGCAAGCGATGCAGGATGAGCTGTCTTCCCTTTCCCTAGCCGCAATTCGTTAGGAATGTGCCAAACCAATTTCTTCAGTACAATATATTATCCCATTCCTAAATAGGTCTCAATAGTCAAGACATTCTCATCCCTCGACTCGAGGGCCTCGTGGCAATCGCTGAACTTGTCTCGGATATGTTCCCGACGCCGTCACGATGATGGAGATGGACTAGATCCGGAAGCTACACTGTAGCTGCCAATAGTTTCAATTCAATAGTAGATGCTTCTAAATTGCGGGGTCCTGCTTTAAACTTCGGAAGCGTCGCCTTACTATCCCATCTCTCGCATGGATAAGGATGGGTCCCTGGACCTTATCCACAAGTGGGACAATGCCGGATTCAGGCCCCTGCACGTTCATATTTGACTGTTATCCTTTCTGAAAAAATCGAGAAGAGACTTGTCCGTAAGGCTGAATTCGAGGATGACCTGAAAATTGGATTACGAACTGTCAGTCCAGTCCATTAACTGGCTGACCAGCGGAAAAACTCGAGTTGATGGAGGGTGAAGCACGATACCGCAAGGCCGATGATAACGAAGAGCGACAGAATCATTTTTACAATTATGAACATGGCGCTCTCAAAATCCATCGAATCTGGCTTGCTGGTATATTGGGCACTATGTGCAACAAGTTTCGAGGAATCTGATACTGTGCTGTAAGTTCACACCGAGTCACCGACCTCCCCAATCTTTTCCTATGATAAATCTTTGCCCCTCCACCCATCATTCAGATTCTACTAGCACGCCAAGATAGATTAATATTTATGGGAAGCCCAAGGGCTTGGCACCGAGGCCGAAATTGATTCTTACCTGCCTCGAGTCCCGAAACAAGCCCAATGCAGATATTCTTCAGTCCGCGTTTACCTTCTACTACCCTGACTGCGGCCTTTTCATCCGATGGACGAGACGATGTGGAATATACAGCTACAGACATACGGACAGTTTCCAGGCGCCTAAGCAAGGCTTGCAAGACCACTCGGTGCGCATTGGCACGCGAGGCTTCGTGCATGTATATTAATCCACCCTTGCTCTTGACATTCTCGTTGCACCAGAGACATTTCGCACTTTGGCGCAATGTACAACAAGATTTCCTGGCGGATGATTCACTTAAACGCTACGCGACTCAGACGAAAAGATACCAAAGAAAATGTCAGTAAGTTATCATCTCAATGTATCAAGCGACTTCGGCCGAAAGAGCCATAGGAAACAAAATTTTCTAGAGCAACAAAGGCACTCACCCTCAACCCCATCCTCCCTCAAAACTTTGCAGGGGAAAACAAACAAACCCTATGAAACCCCCAAACCCCCTTTGCAAATCTTCGCAATGGAAACCGCTCCAAAAAGTCTCTTGAGCCAAGGTCCTGAGCCCTTCAACCTTCCCTCCACTCTCCCCATCTCCGGTATGCAAAGTCAAGTAAACCAACGCACGCACAGGACCCAGCGGAGCCCAGCAGCAAGAAAAGACTGACTTCACCCCTCAAAGCCTCTTTTCTCGAATGTAAGAACATATTAGTTTGAAGGGGGAGAGTGTGGAGTAAGAGAGGAGCAAGAGGAGCTTCCGGGGTTTTTTTAATAAAAAAAGAGAAGCCCGTTGAACACTTCACTCATTACACAGAGCGAAAGCTGGGACATTGAAATCCACATGCAACAGCAGTTTTGAAATATCAAAACAAACATGCATTCACTCATGATGAAAGTTATTCAATGTACCAGCCTGACCTTAGGACAATGAAGCGATCTGCAACCGAAACCTACTGAGCAAAATTCACTCAACCAGCTAGCTCCATGAACCAGAGCCAGATTTGACATTCCCAATGTTCCAAGTCGACCTCGTACAACGAGTAAGACGTGCAACAAAAGTCACCGGTCTCGAATCACTCGAGAGCAGTGAAGAGGTTTTTCATCATCCCTCTGTCTACAGATGCTGGGCTTCGAGAAGTAAGAACAGCTGCGTCACACGCGTCCACATCTAAGGAGCAAGGAGTATTATTTGACTTTCTTCCATTCCGTGTGGTTTCGTTGCTTGGGTTTGCTTGCTCTCTGCTACCGGGCTGGGCCAGTTTCTAATACACCCCCATCCTCGCCACCATCCCACTCCATCAACGCCCAAAAAAACAAAACAAAAGGCAATCATACCGACGAGCCAGCGAGCCCGAGCAGTAAGCAAAGACGCAAGCGCAACCACCATCCAATCCAATGCGCCAACCATGAGCTGCTGTATGCGTATACTTTGAGAAAAAGGGCGCGCCTTTATTCCTTCCTTCCTCTCTTTCTCTTCACTATGTACATCCCCAATCCCAACCTAGTGCCGAAACCACAACCCAAAGTCAAAAGCGATGCAAAAGCAAAATGCAGGCAAGAATGGAAAAGAAGAATGAAGGAATAACGACGAAGAACCTAATCTACAATGTTGCCTTGCTTTGCCTTGCTTTGCCTTGCTTTGTCGCTCGAGTTACATGGCGTTTTGCCCCGGAACGCCAGATCAATCATGTATGTATACTCTTTCATTGCTTGCATGACGCGTAAGCCCAGCACGAGACCCGGTATGGATGGGATGTGCTAGTGTAGTACCGTAGACTTGAAGACGACGAAACCTCCAGTCCGATGCATGCCTCCTTTTACCCTTAACAAAAACTTTTCCGTTGGTCCCCACCACACCCTATCCTACACCGAGATTGAATGGCCGTTATGAATAACGGCGGCCCATTTGTTGGCCAGCCATGACTTGCTGCTGTTGACCTTGCATGGCGGCAGCCATGCCGTACGGGTTCATTTGGCCTTGATAGCCTTCCATAAGTTGGTGCATGCCGAGACCTGCAAGGCCTTGCTGTTGGCTGACTGGGCAGTCTTTGTGGGCGAGGAGAAGCGTCTTGAGATTGACAACTTCGTCTCGTAATGCGGAAAGTTGGGCGTTGAGGCTATCGTTCTCAGCACTGTAGATCTCAACTTTCTGTTGCAGATTAGCAAGCCATTGCTTCTTGCGTTGTCTGCACTTGAGGGCAGCGACCCTATGATAATGTTAGTGCTGAAGTGGGACACTGATGGTATCGACTTACCGATTTCGCTCGAGGAAGTTCTTTCGCTTCTCTTCGTCAGTCATCTTCTTTCCGTTGGCATTATACTCGTCTTTGCTCATGTCTGGTTCCTCCTCAGATTGAGGTTCCATTTCCATGGCACTTCCGTTATTGCGCTTCGACTTCTTGTTAGCCGGCTTTGATGGTTGGTTCTTTTGTCCATTTGCTTGGACATCTGTAGAGCCACGCTTGCCCTTGCCACGAGTATTCGGTCTGCTTTGCTGTTCGTTCTCGTCAGAGAAGCCGCTCATTTCACTTACTCCACGACCAGAAGTCGTGCTGATGGATCCGCCGTTTCGGTTCGCCATGTTTGGCGAGGTTTCAACTGACTGACCTCCCATCTGCATGTTTTGTGGATGAGCGTGCACAGGCATTTGGGGAGCCATTGTGTAATGATTCGTAGGTTGGGGGCCGTTACGAGCTTGAGCTAGTAAAAAAAGCCCGTTAGCAGCGTCGTTGGCGTCGTGTTGATCAAACTGGCCGGGTACTGGAGGTTTTACGTCCATACCATTAAGATCTTGAGGCTGAGAGGTGATGTTGGGCTGCGCCTGAGCAGCCTCTCTCTTCTGAGCAGCAGCAGCGTTCATAGCAGTGCGGTGGAAGTCGAGAGTCGTCGGTGTTGCACCGCCACTCGCAAGTTGACTGAAAAGTGCTTGAGAGTTGGGACTTGGCTCAGGGAACATAGAGCCACCGCCGCCTGGAGTCAAACCTGATCTGAGGCCAGACTCGTTCGGTGTTGGGAAGCCGCCACGTAGGTGATGACCGTCAGTGAAGTAGTCGTCCTTTTGAGGGCCCGAAAGCATCGCAGGACTGAGTGGACCTGACCGCAGGCCTCCCCAGAAGTTGGGTGTAACTCCGGGGCCTAATATTCCAGCCGGTGAAGTCAGAGCAGCAACAGAGGGTAATTTTGTACCGCCAGGTGTCTGTACTTGTCCACCATTCGTAGTAGTGCTACCGCCAGCAAAGGAGTATTCAAAAGGATTGGTTTCGCTCGAGAGGTGGCCGTGGTTACTCGAGAAATAGTCTGGTGTATTGGCAACCGCCGCAGGTCGAGGAGGGGGAGCGAGTGGCTCTGCATTGGTTGAATCACCCTTTACTGTATCCTCTGGCTTTGTGCCCGACGCAGGCTCTGGAGACATAGAGATTAGCCTTTCCCACTCCTCCAAGGCGGTCGCGCAAGAGGAAAGTCAAGAGGGATAAGGAGGCCCTTCCCACGCCGGTCGCATCGACGGCGACGGCGACGGCGAGGATGGAATTGATTGACTTACCAGTGGTTGCTGGAGGTTCGGCATTGGCATTTTTGGCATTGGTTTGCACAGGCGACTTGGTGTCCGCCTTCTTCGCGGAGACTTTGGGAGAGGAGCCCATGATTGAGTTCGGTCGCGCGAGCGGGGGGTAAGGAGCGTTGTGAAGTCAACAGTCGTGGCTTACACAGGATGACGATGTTCTGAGATCTGCAGGAGGAATGGACTGGCAATGCGCCCGCAATCTAATCTGGGTTGCGGTGACTGGGCGTTGTGCTGGTGGTCTGATGGAGTCGAAGCGGAAGGGGAAGGGGAAGGGATGACGTTCGTCGAGGTTTAAAAGTAGGATGACGCACTCAGGCTCTGCAACCGTTAACTCTGGCACACCCGACCGCCGCTGCTGCAGCAGCAGCTTCACCCACAACCACCACAACAACGTACCACCTCTGGGCGCCAATGGACACCGCGACAGCGAGGTCGAGTATAATGCGATCGCGCAGTGCCAGAAACGACAGGATGATTTGACGGCAGCCGGTGGGTGGGCGTCAGCGAGGTTGTGGACGGGTGAAAAAGAAAAGAATTGCGTGCGCGAGAGGCAAGAGGCAAGTGGCAACTCGACCAGCCCCTGACAAATTCAAGTCAATTTCCCCAGCGCTGCCCTTCAGCACAATGCAATGCGGCGTGATCGAGCAGCACGGGATGCAGAGAGCGTGCAGGGCACAGCACAGTTCAGTATATCGGGGACAATGATGTCAAAAGCGGACGCGCCTGCTGCTGTCCTTTTGGCGTTCGCTGAGCTGGGTTGAATTCACTGCTTCCCCGGTGGTGACGTCGCTTTGCGACCGGTACCAAAGGAGTCCACGGTTAGGCGAAGGCCACTGTCTGCACACGACCAGCCCTCGACACGGCTGGGAGTGCGAGCAGAGTGTACCGGTCCGGTACTGTATAGTTCTGGTTGATCTGGGTCAGAGGAGGGGCGTGACTGCGGCTCTGCGAACCTGACTGAGTGGCAGATCCGAATGCGAACAGGTGTTGATGCAATGATGTGGTTGTGGGAGAGGCAAGGCAGGATGACGCAGAAAGAATGACGTCTGAAGGCTTACATAGAACTACTATCCCCCCCTTGAATACTTACGGTGGGTCCAATATTCGCCACCATCTCGATACACACATCACTCCACTAAAGACACGCAATTGAGTCTTCACCGCTTTCCAGTTCAATTGAAGCTATTCCCAATTTCCCACTTTCTACTTTACATTCTACTAGTACTTTGTAGGCCCACCATGCGCTTCCTTTACAGCCTCACAACGTCTCCACCAGCTATCATATAAGCCCTGAATGTACTCGTCTGGTACTGCGTCCCATGCATCTTGTATAATCTTACGGAGTTGATCTAAGCGGATCTTATCCGGCTGGTAGCGTGCTTCCCAATAGTGCTCTTCTATCCAATTCTTCATCCAATTCCACACATGCTCAATGAGATTCAAGTCTGGTGAGTACCGAGGGGCTTGAATTGTAGGGATATGGCGAAGGAGTAAGTTTAGCTTCGTTTCGTACGAGCGATGGGAAGAAGCATTGTCTTGCCAGAACCTATATCGGCTGAGTGGGTGGTCGCGGAAGAACTGTTCTATTATTGAGAGAACCTTGAGATCATATCGTGTAGAGTTAATTGAGCCCCACTCCTTCTCCCAGAAGAGAGAAGGCCCCTTCTTCCCATCGACTATACTTCCCCAGAACATCCACGCAGGGAGCTTAGAGTACTTGTGCCTCACACACTCAGGGAGTAAGCGATCGCTTCCATCCTTTAAGCAGGTAATATACGAGTTCGTATGAGCTCCGCCAAATGCCCATACCTCGTCTGTAAAGCAGACCTGCTGTACACGTGAGCGTGGCCATATACTCCCGTCCTCTGCTAAGTCTAGCCGCTCCTGACAGACTTTAGGATCATCTGAGAACCCCTTCTTTCGCGATACACGACGACAGTAATCAATTCCATCGATAGCTGTGCGAATAGCCTGCTCACCCCCTAATTGAGGAAGGAAGTGTGGAATCTTTGAGTATGCCACGTGACGGTGAGAAGGAGAGGAAAGTAACCACTCCTTAAGCTGTGTTTTCTCAGGAGTATGGAGCTTTGCATGCCTCCCTGCTCTCGTTTTTTGTGGAGTAAGGCGATGGTGCTTTGTATAGTAGATTTGGTCATCAGTAACATCGAGAGTCTCCTTTATTTGGGGTAAAGGTATCTTGAAAAGGAGGGCCGTTTGGATCTGGATACGCTTATCACGTGTACAATCGGTCCTTCGCCAATCGGATGAGGTACTCTCTTGAGAGAACTCTTGAGAGGAATCTGCTTGAGAGTCGGGGACGAATAGAGGAGGAGACGGTATAGACTCATTAATAAGAGAGTCTGGGAGAAGCTGAGAGTCTGGAAGAAGGTCACGTGAGTCCTGAGAAGGCTGTGATTCGTTGATTTGAGGCCTAGGCCTATTGCGAGAGTCCCATGACTGTGTAGTCTTCTGTGAATCAGGGAGAGAGAGAGGAGGAGAGCGAGGCTGTGCAGAGGGTGGAGTATCTGCGTCATAAAGGTTACCATAATCAGGTGGTGGTGTAGTGAAGCGTGAATCTTGAGAGTCCATTGTAAGTGAGGATATAAACAAGTAAAGTAAAGCCAGTGGAAGCTGTGTTTTCTGCCATACTTATGGTTCAGCTACGCTGGCGAGCTAGAAGCTTCTACGTGCTCTGATTGGCTAAAAATGGGGTGAGGCGTGGCGTGAGTGAAGCATGAGAGTGTGGCGAATATTGGACCCACCGTAAGTATTCAAGGGGGGGATAGTAGTACTGGTAAAAAAGATGGGCTGTTACGACTCGGTCCTTGACAGGTCTGAGTCCGGGCCGCGCGCCAAGGCACGGAGACGAATGGTTGGCCGCGGAGCAGGGAAATGTGGGCCCGCCATTGCACCATTCCCAAATGGGCCCATTTCGGTCTGGGTCCTCAGGAGGTAATGCCCCGGATTAGAAATGCAATGCTCCCCAGACTTCACTTACTTGTGCACCGTGGAGAAGAGGACGAGGACGAGGACAAGCACCAGGACAAGGAGAACAATGCTCCCCTTATTCAAACTTGCAATATACTAAGGATCGTAATCACCGGACAATTCGACCATTCTGAAAGACAGACGTGAGGGCTTGCCTTCCGCTAATGCTAATTGATTAAATCCCGGGCAATGCTCCGAATGCTCCTTGATTAAATTCCGACTGGGTCGGCATTTTACTTCCGCGGCGAATAGTCGGTTACTGTAGAAGCGCCTTTAGGTAAAGATGTGGCAGATTTCCTCCCTTTGAATATATTTTCATGTCGGGAGCCCAAAACACGGCGAGGGAAGTATGGTACTATCCCCCCCCTGAATACTTACAGTGGGTCCTTGGGTAACGCCACCCTGAAACCTCGTTTATATCCCTAAGGTAGGAAACATCAGGTGCTTTCGAGAATCGCTATTTGCTGAAGACCCTTGAGTTGGCCTGTGCTTGGGTGGTGTTATCCTTGGACCCAGTGGCATAGAACAAGAAAGGAACATCGGACCATTTCCCCCCCCCCCCCTATTTTTAGCCCAGTCCAGGCTCGCTTCGCCTGCCTCTAACCACCTCTGAGGATATCAAACATTCAACCGCAGAATATAGAACTGGCCGTTTTTATACAGAAATTGGAGACAGAGAAAGGAATCAAGGAAGTCGGATTGCGGTTTCAACTTTTGCATTCGTCGATTTCCTTACTCGCGCTTCACTCGGTCAGACATCTTGCCCTGCAAACGATATTTATTGGCCTACAACATGAATAGGATAAAACCTTAAAGAATACAACAACCAAACTATGCTCTGGAGGCTTAGTATCTAAATAAACCTTAGGATTTTCGAGCCGTAGGCTTTTTGAGCTGGTTGTTGCTGTGCATCCTCTCCGCACTCGTGGGTGTTCGCCGGATTGCCATGGAAACCTCACCTACTTGCTCCTCATTTTGGAGAATTCCTAATGACTAGAACATGAGAGTGTACAGTCAACTTTATATTCCATAAGTTAGCTCAAGATACTGTCAGGCCCCGGCTGTGTCTTTCCCTGGTAAGCTTCACTGTCATAAGACTGAGTTCTCTTGCACGCCCGAGCCAAGTCCCAATTATGAACGAAGAATACTTTCTCGGTCATCATCCTGGCATCTATGCATTACAGCAACTCCCAGATACTATTCAAGGCACCCCAGGTCGTTCGCCCAGCGCTTCCAACATTAAGATGATCCCTTGAATCGTCGATCTATACCCAATCATGACCTCAAACCCAGCTGGCTCCCTCATAACTTCTCCACCTCCTTTGCGCTTCTCACCCTAAATCCATGCCTCGGCGCATGAATCCTCACCTCACCTCCCTCCTCTGTCCGTCCCTCAACCACCACCTCCCTCGTGCTCAGCCCCACCAGTCTGCCTCTATCCTTCCTACTGAACCCCGAATCAATCGGCCAAACCTCAACCATCTCCCCCTTCCTCAACCCACTCGGATCGTCGCCATCAACACTCGCCTCCTCCTCAGCCCACTCGCCGTTCCCAACAGCCTGCACAGCTTCAGCTCCCGAGATCTTTTGCGCCGGCCCATTCTTCTTCATCGCAGCGAGCACCACAGCGTCGAAACGTTCGATCCACGCGAAGGTCTTCTGGAATTGCTGAGAAGAAATGTAGGCCGGCGGCAGCGCACCCTTCAATCCCTTCAACCAGCTAAAAAGCCAGGCCGCTACAACCGTGTCATTAGACCTCCCTTTCTTCACTCAACCCCCAAAATCCTCCCCAACACAAAAAACAAAACAAGAAAAAGCATACCTTCAATATCAGCCAACATTGGCCCTTCCCTACCTCCTAACACCCACTCCCTCCCATCCGCCAAAACCGTCCCCTCGAAAAACTCAAACGCCGCATAAATCTCGACCAACGCCTCGGGCCTCGCTCTCTCAAAACTCTCCTTACTCCAGCTCCTCCCCGTATAATCCTCTCTATCCGTCGTAAACTTCGGATCCCTCAACAGCGGCATGTCTGAGGGGATGAGCGCAGCGGCTCTATTAAACATCCCGGCATCGATGGCCCAGTGTTCGAGGAGTTTGGTGAGAGTCGCTTGGTTGGGGGATGGGGAGGGAGAGCTGAGAGCGGGGTGGGCAGGGGAAGGGGGAAAGAGGGTCTCGAGTTTGGAGAGGATGAGGCGTGTGTCGAGGTAGATGTCTCGGCCTATCGAGAGGAGTGGGATTCGACGGTATGCGGTGCCCAGGGAGGAAACGTCTGGGCGGGGCATGGTTGCTGGTTGCATCTATGAATTTGTTGTCAATGAGGGGCTGTGAAGGGGAGGAGGAGGGGACAGACGCATTGTTTGTATGGTATTCGCCGGAGGTTGAGGTACCATGTTATTCTATTATCGTTAGCAGAAATTCAATGTTAGATGGAGCAAGCGTACCGTCGGGCATAGGGAGAGAAGCTGTAATGGTAGAGGATTATTTCTCTGCTTCGATCCATTTTGTTTACTGCTTTGGCACTGGAGTACAAACGCAGTTGATTGAAGCAGATTGCAAACTGTGAAGAATTAAGAATTAAATTATGGGGTAGCATAGCATAGCTACTTTGAAGATGTCGGATGTGATTCAAGCTCAAGTGGGGTCACCGAAGCTCCATGAACCTCGGCAAGCCACACCCTGCCAATCTCTCCTTTTCCCCCACCAAGCCATAATTAGACTCCTGCTGCACACCCATCCCCATAAACCATCAAACTATACATCCCAATATGCACAAGTTCATCCCAATCCTACTGCATTCTGCATTCTGCATTCTGCACGCATTGACTTTTCCCAAATCCTTCTCAGCCAGATCCCCGTCAAATACCATAACTTCCCCATTATCACTACAACTCCACTATTCGTTTCGAAATCTGCTATCTTAACAAGCTTCACAGGCGTTTCATGTGGTTGCATGCTCGTCGTCGAATCGGGAGTCTTTCCCAGGTTCCTGGAACGTTTGATCTTGTGCATAACCTTATCCTTCCATGCTTTCTAAGAATAGCTGTTGTGCAGGGTCGTTCAATGGAGATACGGAGACTTTGACATGGCCGATGTCTTTATTCTTGATATTGGCATTGATCCTTTCATTTTATGAACGAACATCGTGCCTCCAGCAGGCGAAAACGGTTCTCGGAGGTGAAATCTCTTACTCCAAATTTCCTTTCTTGAGCTGTCGCAGTAGGACACGGGAATCGGTAGCTTTATCTCGGCTCCATCATACGTTACTCTGTATGCAAGCTGCAAGCACTTCCGATATCACATTCCGTATGCTGCGGGGGTCTGTCCCCCAACACTTTCCGAATCGGCCGGGATCTGAAAGAAAGAGGAGAAGGGCAAAGTCACTTGCACACCAGAAGAGGGGTTCAGGTTCCCAGTCAGGTGTTCGCCAATCAGGCGACGCTTGCATACTCACACCACCTCCATGCCCTGACTCTCCTTTTCTCACGCCAGTGGCTGAAGTAAACAAACCGAATCAGACCACATGATAATTGGTGATACTGTCACGTAAAAGCAAGATATGGGTCGGGTAATTGTCTCTGAATTTCTCCAATCTGCCTTCAAAAAGTACGTTTAGTTGAGAAACCTAACATTGCAATTGAAACGCTTTTCCATCTTCCTAGAGGCCTCCTCTTTTACATCGCCCCTCTCCCAAATCTGTATTCTCTTCCTATGATCCCCGACTTTAACCTTCCGCGGTCCATTATTCTCTATCCTAATCCTCCCCTCCTTATTCATCGCGCAATTCTACTCCCTTACCTCAGACTCAGGATTCCGCTTTGGGCTCCTGCTACCATGGTGCACCTGCTTCGGCACCGTAGCCAAAATCCTCTTTTGCATTCCAGAACGCAGTTTCTGACGCTTGGGGTAGGAAAAAGGAGAAGGCGTCGCGATGAAAGAATGGGGATGGGAGAAGTTCAAGTGGAGTGTAGCGTTGATGTGCTCGATGCGTGTGGAACTGCCAGATCAAGGGGCTCCCAACTCTGGAGAAGGAAGATGACACGAGAGGGTATTTTCTGAGGCTGCTGAAGAGGTTTATTTCGTTGTCCTTGACTACTGATTTGAGTTCGTTGGTTCTGAGGCAAGTGCAATTTCCACCCGATGTTGAGATGAGCGCGAGAGATTTGAGTTGGGGACAAAGTTGCTGGTACTTCTTGTGATGGGAATTCAAAGCTACTGCTCAACGAGTATGCTATATCAGTGGTTTGCAATCTCCGGAGTTCTCTTTGGAGCGGGTGAGCAAAAGGTGAGCATGAACGCCATCTCATTATCACTCTTTGACAATCAACAGGTTCTACAACTCTCAAGGAAACTGGGCCCAGCTACTAATTTTCTATAGGAATGGCCACCCATGTTCGGAGATCTGAAGAAAGTCACAACCCTCCGCTACTTCAGGGGCTTTTTCTGGCATCAAAGTCTCCGCATGGTACACTCCCCTTCCACCCTTTCGCGACCCCGACACTAACCAAACAGATCTTTACGACATTCACTCACGGCCTCCAAAACACCCTCCACATCCCACGCCACAAATCCTCTCCTTCTTAACAACCATCCTCAGCACTTTTACTCTCTCAGGCCTCTACCACGACTACTGCTCGTACAGTACAGCCTCACGTACCCCATCCCTAACTCTCTCCACGCTACAACCTTCGATCGCTTCTAGCGCTTCTATATTTCTTCGAGCTTCAAGCTCGAGGGATCGCTCTCGAAGACGTGGGACTGAAAACATGAGAAAGAGGACGACGGGGGAATTTGGGAACGTGTTCTTGGGTATTTGTGAGTTGTGAAATGGCTGTTTGGGACGGGGAGTGTGCTGCTTGATGCGTATTTGAAGAGCGAGATGGAAATGGTTGGCATGCAGCCCAGCTTTCTTGAACAAGTGATGAAGGCAGTGATCACTTGGAGTGGTAAACACTAAGACTGTTTTAGTACGAGACCCACGATTCTGGTCAGTAATTTGAAGAGCATTATTGGGCTCGACTGAGGGATAAGTCATAAATGGGAGCGGAGACTTTAAAGGAGAAGTTCTCTTGTAAAAAGTTGACATTTACATTGCTTGCTATGCATGCTACAGAAGCAAGCCAAACACCACGCAACCCATGCCCGCCAATAAAACAGACCATTAATAAAAAAAAAGACGTCGTCTCCAGAGAACAAAAATGCTGAAAGCAGACCCAAAAAACCAGAAGGTCAAAAAAACACCATTTTTTGAACTCCCAAACCCAATGCACGCGTGAGCGGCTGGCATCCGTGGATTGTCTCCAGCCAAGGAACCATTCTATCCAATCCTGAGTGAAGACACTCGATATTGAGCGGAGCTCCCAGGATCTCAGTGAAGAGAAAGAAAGCGGAATTCCGTCGATGAGCCAGCCATCACGTGCCTTTCTCGTCGTCGTCGGAGTTGTATCTTTCCTCCTCCACATCTACTATACACCCGTGTCCCCTTTCCCCATATCCCATACCTCATCCCCTTCCTCTCAGCCAGGGCCGCGCCTCGCCCGCTTTATCTTCGTATCGAGCAGGCAGTACTCCAGCTCTCGCTAGGAAAGTTGACGGGACTGGGTGGCGGCGGCGCAGGAGGAGAGTAGTCGTTCTCGTCCATTCTTGAGATGAAGTTGTATGGAGCCTTTGCTTTCGAGTTCAGTGTGTTGGTGAGGAAGAGCGAGACATCTTGACCAAGGGAGGTGTTTGTGAGGAGGGGTGAGCGACGGCGAGGGACGGGGAGGGCGATGGGTGTTGGTGTTTGGGAAGGCATCGTTGTGTTTGTGAAGGATTGTGAGGCGATGTGAGATTCTAGGACTTGTAGATAGCCCTCACGGTATTGGCGAGAGATTTAGTGAAGCAGGCTGAGATTCGGGTCAGTCGGACGTTCAGTACACATATGCAAAAAGCGGTGTACTCACCAACAGCGGTTTCTGACAGTGATACAAGCCTCTTAAAATGGTGGTGTGTGAGTTGATGACAGCAGAGGACAGAGTATTTGAGCAAAAGCCAAGTTTGAGTAAACCAACATGGAAGAAGTAAAAAAGGCAAACGGGCAGGCACGGCGATATTTATCAAATCCCACAGACCGTAAGCCCTTGTCACTCATCCCACATCCCCGTTCGATCCTCCATTAAAAAAAATAAAGTCCAGCCCTGCCCCCAGTCTCCCGACTGCAATAGGATACCCCCTTTGCTTTTAGTAAGACAAGGACGCAGCGCACCCGAGAAGCCGCCTCCAGCACGACCCCCTGCACTGGCTTCGTTGATACCAGAGTTCAGTAAATTTACAAGAACATTCTTGGAAGGACCCAGCCCATGCCACAACCATGCCTTACCTTGGCGTTCCATGCACACTGCAATCTCGCTCCGACAGGGCTCACCTCCCCCATGAACCCGATTCCCCCGGACTGCGCATCCCCTGTCCATCACTCCAGAAGCAGACCTTGTAAGTTGTCACCAGCAGCCAAACACCAGCCCATTATTCCGAAAGTTCCTGGCTGGTGAGAACAGGCTTGCCATCTCCAGACTCCTCCAGCTTCGAGCTTCGAGCTTCCAGCTTCCAGCTTCCAGCTTCCAGCTTCCAACTTCCGAGCAGGCCAGGACTCCATTCCACTCCACTCCTCCCAATATTTTTGTGGGGTAAGGGAGATATGTTCAGAGCCTGCAGGGGTGGCTTTTCTCTGGAGTCTGGCAGGCTGGCAGCCGGATTCCACTCTCCGCTCCCCAGACTCACTAGTGGGCAATAGAATGCCACATCACCCTCACGCTCCCAACGCTTCACTGCAATTCGACACAAAGCCTCCAATCCGATCACCAAGTTGAGGCGGTGAGAATGGAAAGCGAAGTTAGCTTTCCCTGACATTAGTCTGCCTGGTGGGTGCCTAGGCAACAGCTAGAATGTGCTCAGGTTTCCGGTGCAGCAAATGGAAAAAAGGAGGGCAGTTTACGTGCGCTGCGTCTTGACTCATGGGGAAGGTCTTTGAGGCCTGTCTCTCATCTGGATGCTAGGAGTGGGACGGAGTGTTTCCAGCTCGGCAGCGCAGCTGGAAACGGATATTGTGCTGGGCCACGTTGCCGCGGGTGTTTCCAGAGCTTCCACGAGTGTCTCAGTCCCAGCATGGGCATGAGGAGGTCGACGGGGGGGAGTGGGGGACGTGAGTGAGGCTTACAGGCGTCTGCGTGGGGGGTGGAGAGCGTGGAGGTCAGAGCCAAGAGCTGTAATCTTTCAAAAAACAATCTTGCCCATCTTGACTATCCTTTGCCCCCATTAACCCCCATCTAACCCCCTTACCTCCTTTCTTTAGTCCAGAGTCAAACGGGAAGGTGAGAGCATCTGTACCTTTCCTCGTGTCTCGTCCTTCCAGACAAAAGTGTTGCGAGAGGCAAGCACGCGAGCTCGGGGGCTCTAAGAGAGGCCGTGTTTCGTTTGCATTGCTGGGAGGACCCGAGCAAAGGTAAGGGCGTCTGGCGTCTCAGACATACGATCCCAATGCAACCACAGTGAGAAACCTGGGCCTCCGGGGAAGACAAGCGGGCCCATCCGTCCGCGATCCCGCCGCTGGCTGGAATCGCACACGAATACGCCAGGGCCTCCCAGTCCCAACCTGCAAGAGGCACTTGCAATGTTGGATCCACGGCTCTCGAGCCTGTCTTCATGCTTTGTCTCCTCTGATCTGGCCGAGCAAGGGCCTGCACCGCTCGCTGGCTTCGAATGCTGGTTGCTGATTTCGGAGACCCGAACCGAAGTCCTTTGCCTCCTCACTGCGTGCAGGTTCTGTCCGAGAGCTCGACTCCGATTTGGCTAGCAGTTGCGAATGAACTAATAGCGGTAGGGTACCGTACGTTTTAATTCAGTGCCTAAGATACTTCTCACGAACACGGTATCATGGATATCACGGAGAACCAGCTCCGTGAGATCAGGCATACCCGCCTTTTTGCATGTCCTCAATTTACCCCCTTTTCTCCGACGGCTGTTGCTGCAACTTGCAAGCTCACCACGAGGGCAGATATAATCCGAGATTTCGGAATAGAAATGATTTCATGGATTTATCACATTTCATCCCAGCCCCATCTGCGATCATCCATGATCATCTCGTGCACATTTATCCTTCCTGCCATGCATGCGTCCAGACCCGGAACCCATGACACGACCCATGCATTACCCCAGATTTTCCCCAGATCAACCTCGGCGCCTTCCAAGTATTTTAAATACCCATCAGATAGCCTCATCTCGATGCCACATATTCTGTCCCAGTTCCGTGCCAGCTCATAAGGCTGAATACCATCGTCATCCACTTAGTACAATGAAAGTACAGTAGTATGGTGGACCACACCAGCTAAAAGGCCGTCTACCTGGACCTACCACTACTTCACTCTCTCCATTCCGCGCAGACTTCCGGAAACTCCAAGCCTCCACCTCCGCAAAGTGTCCTCGGGAGCATATACTACCGCAAGCAGAGTAGTTCGTCTGGATCTTGAGGACGGTCTCTCCTTTCCCTCACCAGCTGTTCGACGCGTGGCATTCCAGGTTCAGCGCTCCCCTCCCATCTCCAAAGTCGCGTGGCGGACGGTGTGGAACGTTAGGCCTCGAGATGCCCGCGCTGCCCTCGGTTTTCACTCTTTTCGGCAACGTGAGTGAAGTCAAGTGTTTGTTTGGTTGCACTGGATGGGCAGCTATGCTTAATCTTGCAGGTGTGAGGGACGCTGCTGGATGGTGGATGGGTGAGCTTTGGTACTCGGTGAGCAGAGGTGAGGCTTTGGAGGAGTGAGTCAGGTAGCCTTGTGCAGATGAGTTGTCGGGATCTTTCTGGGCAGCCTTGTGAACCTGCAAGAGCTGGCTAGAGAAGCCTTAAGGGAATGATGCAGTACGGCCTGAAGCCTCGTTGAGCACTGCAATTTTAGCGTCGTCAAGGAGGATCTCCTCCCATTCTCCTGATTGAACGCCTTAGCCATGGCAGTAACCCGCCATCTCAAAAATCCGAATCAAATCAAACATTACAACTCACAAATGCCACAAACACTCATCCCCAAAAAGATCAACCTTGAATTCATATCACAAGTGATCAGTCACAAAAACAAAGTTACGAAGTCAAACGCAATATGATTGAAATGTATGTCCATTATTGCTACGTATCGACTACTGTAGTCTATAGACAAATCAGCCTCTCCCAGAAGCTTTCCGCAATACAATCAGAATGCCTGCATATCCATATGCGGCGAGCAAGCTAAACGCCTCTCTTCCGTGCTTTCAATACCATGCGGTAAATGCAACGATCAAGTCCACCCCTTAACGCCATGCAATGCTGAAGTTGGTTTTTCTGTATGCCATATCTCGATCCAAGTGCGTCGAAGAGCGCATCTCAATCTCATAATACCGAGTGAGATGATGTCCGCGGCGAAGAAGTGAGAGAAAGCTTCATGCTCATAATTCTCTGTAGTCACTTGGTCGAACTCTCTTCTGGCGTCCCTGGTGACGATGGGGATTCACAGGCTTGCGAAAGTACGCATTATCCTCTTCATTCGGCAACGGCTCCGCGAACACTGTCTTCTGCTGATTTGGGAACGCTCCAGTTGCTCCATTCGCATTGCCACCATTCTGTGCTCCTCCGCCATTCAGAATCCCATTCCCAGCCCCCATGTTTCCGTTCATCATTCCAATATTGTTCATCCCGCCAAACCCGCCAGCGCCAGGATTATACATGTTAGGGAAGCCACTGAAGCCATTCATTCCGTTAATTCCCATCATAGGGTTCATGGGCATCATCGGCATGCTATTTGGCATCATAGGGAAACCATTCATCATGTTGTTCGGCATGGCAGGGAAACCATTACCGCCGTAGAAGTTATTCGGCATGTTCATGTTGAAGGGCATATTTGGGAAGCCGGCCATGCCATTCATCATTTGTTGTTGTTGGAGAACGGCTTGTTTCTGGGCTTCTTGTTGCTGCATTGCCTTGGGTCCCTTGGGGATCTTGGGATTCTCGAGGAGTTCGTCGGCTGGACGTTTCTTGGAGACAGGTTCGTTCTTCACAGGTGATTTTTCAGTAGTGGGAGTCGAGGTTGAGATTGGTGGTGACTTGGCCAGTGGTTTAGTATCGGCAGGTGACTTTGGAGTCGGCGATTTCGACTTGGCCTTTTGGGCCTCAGTCGGAGTTGATTCTGGTTTTACGCTTGGACTTCGCGATCGCTCCTTTTCTCTTTCCTTCTTCGCGGCAGCATTCTTCTCTTCCAGGTATGCCTTTATCTTCGCAGATGTCTCATCGTCAGGCTTAAGATCATCAATCAACACTCCTTCAGTCTGACAGCCAGGACATGTGAAGTCGCTCTCGATGAGCGCGTTAGTAATGCAATCATTGCAGTACGTCTTCTCACAACAGGGCGTCTTCATTGGGTCTATGAATACTCTCTTGTCGATCGAACACTCCAGCCCCCTATCCTGCAACTCCTTATCTCCAAGCGCAGCAGCCTTTTGCGCCGCAACAGAAGACTTCGTCTTTTCTTGAAATTTGTCCCAGGACGCCTTATCTGGCTCTGCAATCACGAACTGACCCTCTGCATTAAGCATGATACCAGAAGGTGGTTTTGCATCATCCGATGCATCGCCAGTAAGAGCCGGTTTCTCCACAGTCTTCAGAAACGATCTTGGAATACCGGTCGTACGCTTGATACGAGGCTTGTTCTCATAGTTGGGATCATCGTTCGTAGGACATTCCTTGATCCAATGTCCCTTCTCTCCACATCGATAACAAATATAGCCTGGGGGAGGGGGGTTATCTGAATTCGCGCCTGGCTTCTTGCCCATGAAGTGGACTTTTGTTTGTCTAGTCAGGTTAGTATGAATTGATACAGGACCCATAGATCGTGACTTACTTGGCCGCCTCTGCTTGTTGTGCACTCCACTGCTCGCTTTGAGCTTGGAACATGGCCGCCATTCGTTCCTCCTCCGTCATGGAGCTGTTCATCTGTGTAGGGCCGCTGGTGCTCGCGGCTGGCTTCGCCTTGCTTGCCTGCTCCTTTCGTGACGAATTCTTTGCATTGACTGGCATTTTACCTGTCACATATCTGTTGGCTTTGCCGGCGCCCTTCTTGATGGCGGGCAGTCGGCGGGCGAGGACTGTTGTAGATCGAGGAATAATAGCAGTGTCATCATCATATTCTGATTTCTAGTTAGCAATACGTCCAGAGAACTTATAGCAAGAAGAACTTACCTTCTTTGCCATCATCGCTGAAGACTGCAAGGTCGAAGTCGGTTCCATCACCTAGGCCGCTCTTGATGATGATATCTCGTTTGAGCTCAAATACAGAGATACCGGTACCATCAAACTCCAGTCTGGTAGGTTCCTTCTGGGACTTGAACCTGTAAAATACGGAGGACGTCATGTTTCACGATGTGAAGTGAACGGTGAGTCGTGGTCGAGATGTGTGTCGGAGAAGCTGATCGTATCGTATTTGAAGTCTGAAGAGCGCAGAGCGCAACTATTCTGAAGCACTTATTGAACGCAAGCAGTGCTCAGAGATCAGTGATCGAAGAGGAAGGGACAGGGACAAGGGTTCGTGAAATGCGACCGTATGCAAGATCAGGATTCTTCTTTTTTCCGTTCAAGAGAACGAGGTGAAATCAAATCTGATTGCAATCACTGGAGATAACTCTGGTGACACGAACAACAAGCTCTGAGAGAAAGGAAATGATGTACAAGATTGCAGCAGAGCTGCGATGTGCGACGTTCTGAGATTGATTGTTGGCTCCTCCACGACAATACCAGCTGAACCGCCACGACTCCTATTGTGCCCACCAACTATTGTTCCTCCCCCACTTCTGACGGACAATGAGCGAAAGCAGGGACCTCAGTATGCGCTTCTGATGCCAGATCTGATGATCCGGCGTTGGTGCTGTGTATCGCGATGGTGATTGTTGGTGTTGTTGGATGAAGGTGAGAAGGGGCAGCAGGATGGTTCTTGATCAAAGAAATGGACGCTGGGTTTGTCAGCGCGCTAAGTCCTGATCAGGACTAGCGTCAAAATCGCGTGACTGGCCTCCTTTAACCATCCCCCACATTGACAAAGAGGACCTTCCAGTCCAAGGACTTATTCAAAGACATTTTTTCATTCACGAAATGGCCAGTGTATTTGCCCTTTTGGGCTGGTCACCATTTAATCAGGAAAAGACTCACCATAAGTCATCAAAACACCAACATTGCGGAATGAACTTCAACAAAGTCTTGATACATTGAAGGGTCGAAGCCATTTTCTCATGGTTCCCAAGATGTCGACTTGGAGGTTTCAAGCCATCATGCCCAGATTGTCATCGAATCTACCAGCCATCAACCACCTCGCTCAATCTGAGCTCCACTTCCTTCAGTCTCTCCGCCTCTATCCTCTTCCTCTCCCCATCATCCTCACCGCTCGTCCACTCCTTCCACTACCGCCATTCTTGTTGCCACCCCCCAAAAGGTGAGCATCTCTCCCTTGCCTATCTTCTCCTCTCCTTCCTGCAATCGGGGCACCACAAACGAATGGAGCGAACCCGAAGCCTAGTAATTGTAATTACTAGATAAAGGGAACTAGTAATCAATGTGTAGTCTAACATCACTGCATTTGACGAATTTTTCTATGGCTCTCGCCGCGTCATTGATACACAATTGGAATATGCGGGAGATAGTCGCTTGCCTGAAAAGTTAGAAGAGAGCCTGGTATCCCACGACTGGTGGAGCCCGGTGTCATTCTACACTATCAAACGAAGTATTTGCACCATGCTAGCTTCTCGGTGGAACTTCTTCTGGATCTCGTACATCAGGCTCTCAATCCTCAACCTGGAGATGATTGTTGATTGAAGCAAGGGGGAGGGTGGACTGCCTTCGTTCCTGGATCATCGCCGGAATCGTCACCAGAATTCTCAAAGATTCAGTCATTGACAGCAATTCAGTTATTGACAGTAATTTCCTGGCCAAACAACAAGCATTACTTCTCTCATGTGCTTGCCTCGTGTTGCTTCGCCAGGCCCTGCAACACTTTCAGGCGTTTCTGTCGTTCCTTCACAGCCGTTGTCTCCTTCAACGCCCAACCGGGGTGGCAGGCATCTCGGCTGGGTTAGCATAGCTATTGACGTCTCCAGCATCAGCCTCAACAGGTCCCCATCCACGTCCATGAGCCGCAGCGATCATGTCAACAGAGTGGTCATTGATTGGATCAAGTCCGTAAGCCATGCTACACAGATCGAGCACTCGTTGAGTGGACGAGCGGCGAGAGTTAGACGGTAGGACTGAGGTCGACAATTGCCTGCCTGACTTTAGATAATGTAACTTGTTAAAGGCTTGCCCACAACTGGGACTGCGACACGAATGCTTGCCATTGGAGAACATTGTTGACGACTATTTCTGAGTCTTAGCTCCGAGGATATTGCCGGCGGGGAAGGTAGAGAGCTGAATCAAGGGTGAGGGAACTCGCCGTCGCCGTCAAGAGCAATAGGAGTGTTGTTAGATGGGGAACCACAGCGACCACGGAGTAAACTCCCACTTGGTTCGACACGGGAGTGAGCGGAGTCCGTGGCTGCAGGAGCCTTCTTGACGGGGGGCTTCTTCGGGGACTCTTCGACTGTCTGGCCACGCGGCGCTGTTGTGTGGCAGGCTTGACTCTCCTCTCTTTCCGTGGAGGAAATTTATATATACGAGATCCTTCCTTCTTGTTCGAGGGAAATTTCAAGCACGGCAGGGAGTACATCAACATCTCAATTCTCCACAACCGAAGCCGCCAATGTGGACCCCGACACGGGAAATTGGGTTACTCAAAGCCAGCGCATATGAGAGCCTTGGTGTGATGTGTCGTTTGGTCAGACAAGTGTAGCAGGCGTCAGGTTGCCCAAGTGTGCTATGCGACCGATATCTCCGACCTCCTGTCCCAAGGGCCATTGTGCCTTGGTGATCATAAACAGTCTCGCTTGTACTCCCAGAAAAGGGAAGCTGGTTAATATTTCGGCCCTCGGATTTGGATTCTCCACGGTAATGTAACTGATTGTGGAGAAGACGGGTACTCTCGACGAAGGATATTGGAATCTGTCCTTGCGCATGTCTAGTAAAAGGCTTTCGGAACGAGACAATTTTTGATGCCTTTCGCCATCATATTCAATTTTGGTTGAATACCCTCAAGGTCCCTACGGCAATCATTTTCACAGACGACTGGCTTGTCGAAGGCATAGCTCTCGTCTCTAGATGTCGGAAATCTGGCTTAGTGCCTCGACAGCTTCCGCAGGTGGCGAGGAGACCATTGACATCACCCGCATTCCAATTCGGGTCAATGGAGGCTTTGAGGAGGAAATCTTGTTTGTTCATGTCACCGTAGATTGCGGGAAGCTTCAAGTTGTCTGTGGCTCCGAGGGTTGCCTCAACGTAGAAGAGAACGTTCAAAGGTATGAGACAATATGCTTTCTCAGAACGAATGAGGAAAGCCGATGGAGGACATGGGTTCTGCCAGGCATCGGAGTTCTTCGTCGATGCTGATCACTCCAGAAGCTAGTCTGCTGAACCGTTGTAGGCGAGGATAGCGGGACCTTTCGATTGTTGTATGGCCGGACAACAAGATCCATTCATTTCTTCACCAAGAACTCGATCTCCTGGACTGTCTGGATATCTTCGTGCCCTGGGAAGAGTTCTTTTTTCTTTTTTAACAGCCTATCGCCCTGAAATCGGCAAGACGGTTATCTCCCCTCATACCCATAGGGTCTTGGCCATCGGAACGGTTCTAAGACAATGCTAGCCTTCCGAAGTTCACGCGGACCATCTACTGGATGGATGGGACGCATGTAACATAGAGCGCAGTCACCAGGTTTGTACTCGCCTTGAAGGCTCGCCCGTAGGTGACATCGAGTGGGATAGGTGGCATCGTTCTCCCGTTCTGCCTTTCAAGGGTGACCATTGTGGTTGCTGTTGCAGTTGCGCCGCTATCACATCCTGGGATGTCCTTGAGCGCTGTTATCTTGGTTGCTGCGTGGTTGTGTAGCAAATTGTTGCACCTTGAAGGGCGAGGTTGTGCCAAAGGGAGAGGAAGTGGGCCGATACATCCACGGTACGTAACCGGATTAACCCCCTCTTCGTCCTGCTCCTCGATCTTGTGAGGCAGCAAAGGAGTTGGTGTGGGAGAACGAATGACCTGCTCTGCCTTCATGTTGGATACCGTAGGCATAGGCAACGGCGAACCCTTGAGAAAAAGAAGTAGCCCTGATAACTTGAAGCCTGACGTGCGGCTTCCTATTGCCATGCGCATGTCAGCGAAGCTTTGTGGATTGTTAAAGAAGCTGTTGTTATGTGACTCTGAAGACGACGGAGACATGGATCGCCATGAGGACCAAAGTTGTTCTGGCTGTTGATGAAGCGTCGAGAGTCCATCGGGTCCAGTGCGCTCTCGACCTCCCTTGAAAATCCACGGGAAGGAATAGTTGATTTGCTTGGCAACATCCTTGTCATCTTCAACTCCAGTCATAGTCTCCTCAATTGTCTTTTGCTGATTGGCCTTCTTGGCCTTGGAAAGACAGTTTATTTGGCAAGAGACGCTCCACTCGATCGATAACTCCTTGTGTGCCCAGATGTCTTTACAAAGGCTCTAATGAGGCTCAGGCATTGAGGGTATTTTTCGGATTAGTTGCTGCTTGGCAGGAGGAGAAGATTGAGGCTCAGCAGAACGCTTGCCGTTGGCCTTGCTTTTAGAAGCAGGCAAAGATTTCACGCCAAGTCATACTCATAACCGCAGCAGGTCCCCAAGGTGCCTCTAGAAACCTCGCACTTTGGACACCGTTTACCTCAAAGATATCGCTCACCTCAAAGTCACCGTTCACTTTGATAGAGAAGTACGACCACCTGCAACGACAAGGCCATTCCTGCTGCTGCCAGCCATTGAGAAGGTCTGCACGCCTATATTGTGGTGTGAGGGAGTGCTTGCATGCGGATCCGAAGTTGCTCAAGACATCCATGACAGCAGTGGTGATACCAAAGCTTGAGTACTCAGCAGCGGCTACAGATTCGTCTATAAGGGTTTCCTTGATAGTTGCTAGTTCTTCAACTTACCTTGGAAGACGAACAAGAGCACCGAACGGATTACTCAAGACTAGGGCTTGAGTTATGCATCTTGGAACAGTTTGTGGGTAGCCGCGCGTTGTAAGGGCTGCCCTGCAGAGAGACAAAGAGATCGCCGAGGTTTACGTAATGGGAACCCTCTTTCAGTATCTGGTTGCCGCTGGCAGCAGAGATTGTGGTATTGGGAGGTGTGTGCCATCTATGGTACGGAGAATCCAGGAAAGTCACCCCATGTTGTTTCTGATCAGGAAACCCAAGTCAGTGTGAGTCCTTTTTCCACTCCTCTTTAGAAAGCCTACCTTTCGTTGAACATCACATTGCACGCCAAAGCGGCTAAGCTTTATGGTCTTTATTTTTTTATCTCAAGAAGCTAAGTACAAGATTTCCTCCAACAACATTATGTCTCCTCGCCTCACCTCTATCAGAGTGTCAGAGTATTTTTGAGTTTTACCTTCAGGATGCCATTCCTCAGGGTAGTGACCACCGTACTGAGAACTGTACTGGGGTCCAGGCTGATACCCGTTTTAGACACCATATTGACCGCCGTACTGTCCACCATATTGTCCATGGTGCGGGACAGGTTGCTAAAGTGATGGAAAAATCAACCGCAGCAAGGAGTATATTAATAGTTGACTTTGCCGTCTTTGCCTCCTTGGCCTTTACTTTGGTGGCAGTGGCTCCTCTCTTGCGTTTGTTGGTGGCTGAGGATGGGAGTGACATGTTCCACCCAGAACCGTGGTCCGAGGGAGATGTGTCAAATCCTCCCCCTGCTGCTTGAAATTTTGCTCGGCTCTCCGTATGGAGCCTCAAGATGCCTGATGTCTTTGGCTTTGAAGGAGATTCGATGGGTGGAGGGTCCCGTGCGCTTTCTAGGGAGAGCCGAAGCAGGCTGTGTTGCCAAATTCTCAGGGGATATGGAAAGTTTGACAGGCAAGGAGGATGTCTCCTTAGATGTAACTTCATCCGCTGAGCCAAACTGGATCATTGCAGGAGATGTGTCTTCTTCCTCGACCCATCTCTGCGCCCAACCTTCGTGCAAGTCTTTCTGGCAGAGAATGTTGGTGGGACACTGCACGGTTAGCAGGGGCTCAGCATTTCATGGAAGATGCTTACCTGGGGATGGGTGTCAACGCCAGATCGAGCGCAACAGAGTCTCTTGTTGGTGTACTTGTGGGGAGGAACAAGAGAGCTGTCCTCGGGAGCGAAGCCGAGGCTGTTGTACCTGTTTCGAGTCTGTACTATTGCTCCATCTGCAGGGGCAAGGTGGAGTTTGAACCTGCCTTCGAGCTCAACCCCAAATGGCCTCGACTGCGAACTTGTAAGAAGGCTCCAGCATAGTAAGTGCAGCGGTAGTAAAAGCACAAATCCCTAGATCTTCTTCTTCTTTGACGATGGTTGTATAGGAAGAGATAGATGGAGTGGGGCTTGAGGGGTGCTCAGGGTTGCGGTGATCGGGATCAGGGCGAGGGTCAGGTCAGGTCAGGTAAGGGGGAGTCATTGATGCAACAGAGGATGTGAGAGAAAAGGGTGGCCATGCTGAGGCAAGATGAATGTGGTATGCTTGAGGAGGGGAGAACGAGTTCAGAAAATTATTCGTAGGAGGAGCTAAATGAGCATTGCTGGGCTCCGCAAACACCAACACGGCAGTTTTCGTGTGATTGGCCAAGAGGGGCCGAGCTAGGTAATGGCCACAGCTTGGGCCGCCCCAAGTTGGCAGTTTTTGGCGTTTTGGGTGCATTCCAGACGTTGATTCTTTCTTGTTGTCTACTTCCTTGATAGTTGGTTATTTGTATCTCAAACTGTTATTTGCTAGAGGAGAGCAGCGGCACGTGTTGGTATGAGTCGAAGAGGAATCCTTATTGCTCGTATGAGCAAATTCCTAGCTTCCAAAGCTCCTTGGCATCTTAATTCTTAACAACAATGTGTGGTATTGAGTCTTTTATTCCTCTAATAATCCTGTTGCCCACATGAGAATGCATGTGCGGGTTGGTAAGTATCGAATAGCAGCCTCCATTACTCGCACAAGCAAATTTATTCCTTCTAAAACTTGATAGTGCCTTTATTTGGAATAACGATACATCTTTATGTCTATTTATTCCTCTAAAGTCGTATCTGGCACAGCAAAGCAGGCGAAGAAGCTGGCGAATTGTCGAATAAGAACCCACCTTAGATTCAGAGACAGGTTTCCAGCTCCCAAGGCGACTTGGCGCCTGCATTTTAACCACAATTTTTCTTTCTGTCTCTCCTTAAGAATTGTCCAGCTTCATTTTCTCGAACAAGTGCATCTCTAAACAAAACATCGCTTAATTCGACGCTACTGGTAACCGAAGGGGCTGGCTCTTGCTTCCCCTTCGGATCCTGACAATCTTGAATATCATTGGTTAATATCCGATTCTCTGTGCTCATTTATAGTTCTCTTTGAGTAAAGCATTGTGCGAGATGGACTAAGATTTGAAGGCAAGCATGCATCCCTTTAGTTGGCTCCTCTTTGTAATATCATTATTGTAATTCATATGGGGGTATATGCGGCCAACTAAATCCTAAGACAACCGATGCCAAAACCCAGACCAAAATTAGGGAGAGAATCTAAACATTAGGCCATGCTGGTGAATAAGTATCGCATAACTCCGAATCCGTTCCCGTATGAATACTCAGACCGCCTGACCTCATTGCTCCAATCTTGCTGCCGCCTCCTGATGGGTATATTGCTGCACCATTGCTCCACACCCGAGGCCTGCTCTCCAAACCATTAATTAACATTACTCATTTGACTCGTTGAAAGCTCATTGGAAGCCATTACCATTAATTCTCCTTCTTCCTGCCCACCCTCCTCACTCTCCGCTTAGCCACCACCTCTGGATCCCAAACCCCAGCGAAAAGATCATCACACTCATCCTCATCCTCACTATCAAAGACCACGACTTCCTCTCCCTCCTTTGCCTGCCCATCCCCACTCCCATTCAACATCTCATCCTCCGCCGCACTCCCCACAACACCAACATCCTCCCACCCCAACCCCAGCACAACCCTCTTCATCTCCAAAATAAACTTCCCAATCTTATACTTCTGCGCCGCCTCTTTGGCGTCCACATATTTCCACCCTAGCACCGTGCCACAAATCGTGCAGCTCACATCCGCAACAACATGTTGCCCTGTCAATAACTCCCTATTAACATTCCTCCCCACCTTCGTATTGACCAAATCAGTAATCTTCTTATTCCCCTCTTTCTTCGTTGAGTTTGAGATCGTGTAAGGTGGAGAAGGGGGAGGTGAGACGAGGTATGCGCGGCCATGCCGTCCCGTGAAGCCTTTACTAACCACCTGGCTCGCGAGTGCGATGTCCGTTGCGCAGTTTAAGCAGCGAAGGGTATTAGGTTGTGCGCGCTGTAAGCCACGGGGCTCTTCTTCCTGCTCGTCGTCTAAATGTATCACATGTTTATTCCCGAACGGTCCACTGTACTCTGGGATCTTGGAGAGCGCGGCGCGTAGCACGGCTTTCGCGGATGTTGGGGAGGAGGGGAGGATGAAGTGCGCGGAGGGCGGAGAGGAGGAGGGTGTTGTTGCGGGAGAAGAGGTTGCTGAGCTGGAGAGGGAGGGTGGTGGGTAGGAGGAGGTCGAGGAGCGTCGGCGGAAGGGGAAGGAGAGCGAGGGAAGGAGGTACGTTGCGAAGGGGGGCCGTGGCTCCGGCGCCATCTTGTCTGCTGTTGGGCAATGTTTTGAGGAGTTCTTGCTGTGATATCTGCCTCAAGTCCATCAATTAGTCAGTTACAAGCACTTGTCCGGACTTCGGAAGTGCGCGGCTATGGCAGAACTTGACTTACAATGGTCACTGTGACGAAATACACGTCCTAGCTTAAGTTGAAGTAAAGTTCGGAGTCATGTCGTCGTCGGGCTCCTAGTGTTGCTAGGCGGTTGAGCCTTTCCTGGGGAAAGGGAGTCATATGTAGAGTGGTCCGATGGCGCGAGCACTTTTGTGCCTGTATGCGGTGTGGAGGGGTTGTGTGCTGGCTGATCGTCAGATCATGTACCCAACTCCGAGCCTCGCAGCCCCTCATTGATGCTTATCTTATCGAAACACCCCTGCAGATTTTATATTATTGAAAGTCCCCCTTTCCTCCTGTGAATTTTAAATTTTTATTAATTATCCTCGTCTGCTGGATTGTGATCTTACAACATGCGTAGTCTGAGGGAACATCGGAGGTCGGTTCCGGCAACTCAAGGCGAGTTCCATCTGGTGAGGGGTGAAACGATCGTGAAAGGCTGTAACTCCGCGCTTACCAGTGATCAGCTGCACCATGTGATGTCTGCGTGACTTATAAAGCAGAACCACAGGTTGGCGATGCACATACGATAGTAAGCGACGATCTGGATGTATCCATTTGAGGGAGAGGTTTTACGTCCTGGTCTGAAAGGCCCCTAACGAGAAGAACAGGACCACCAGACCGAAGTCCAGACCGAGGCACCCCCGAGGCACACCCGTGTAGTACCCCGAGTCATAAAGGACCCCGCGAATCCTCTCTCCTACTCATGGATGCGTTCATATTCCATGGAGGGTCATGCAGGAAGTCGGATCCAGCTGGGTGAATTTCGAACTCGACGGACAAATCAGAGCGGATTGCCTGGCCAGAACGTGCCGGGCCGTGATTGGTTGGCATCAAACACGTGATGCTGCTAAGCCTTCTTAATTAGCGGGGCGTTGCTTGATCATGAAATCGATTCCAACGACGCTTCATCCCAACTTCACCGCTGTTCTTCGACTCCAACAAATCAATCAAGCACTCCCATCTCCGAACGCTCCATCAAAAGCCTCCATCTCCAATCGATCCAGTCCTCGACCGACGACCTCCAGCCTCACCTTCACACCCTCCACCAACGCAACCGTGGCAAAAATCGACAGCAATGGCTCCCAGCAAAAACAACAATCATAATAGTAGTAATCGCAATGGCGAGAGCGTAGGCCGCACCGCCAGCATTCTCGCCTCTGCCTACTGCGTCGACGCCTCTGCTCGTCTCACGGGCTTCCACTACTCCACTACCGGGGCCGGCGGGGCACTGTGGTTTCCCTGAGGTCCTGGGGATCTCAGGGATTCCCTCACCACCATCGAGTCCCCCTCTCGCAGCCCTGACGTCTGCCAACGAGCTCGCGCTCATCTCCGAGCCCAGCAACTCCGGCACCAAGAAACGCGAATCCGATGGCAGGAAGAGGAGCAGTAGAGGGGGGGCAGCGTACCACATCCGGGAAGAGTGTGAGAGACTCTTCTGCGAGACCATGAAAACCGTATTCCTTGGTGAAGAAGGAAAGGCGGCGCATAATGGCTCTATCGTGATGGGTACGAACGCGCATTCACCTCCCGAAGAAAGTGTGGGTGCGTACGACAACAATTACTTTGCCAATGGCAAAGGAGGACAGGCTATGGATGCTTGGCTTGAAGTCTGGGACTATTCTAGTGGTTGCAGCTTCCGGGTATTCGTGGGTGGTAATGGAGAGAACAAGTCGCTATTTGCATTCTTTGATTCTACGGTCGTCGGATCCGATTTGAAGCATGGGTATGTTGTCTCCCACATCATGTCACACAAATCTAACATGTATAGGCTCATGGCTCTCATCGAACTCGCCGAAACGGTCTTCGCCGTCTCTCAGGTAGTCATCTGCCTCGATCGATCCGTGCAAGAGACCGAACGCAAATCTTTCATGAAAAGTCTTCGATGGGTCGGATTCGAGTTGATTGCATTGGACCTGTGGGCGAACGATATCGATGTCACAAGTGACAAATGGCTTTTCTTAGGCATGGAAATATGATTCTCACAATGGAAAGGCGCTGGCGTACCGGTTTCATAAGTACATACTCTCATTAGGTCAAGCATGGTCAAGCATTGCCTGGGTTCGCAGCGGATTCTGATTCATTTTCATAGCGGGGTGCCTACAGTACGTATGGAGTTTCCCTGTTTGTAACCAAAACGGCCGCACATAGCGAATTGATCTCACTCCCTCGGCTTGCCTTTCACACTCGCAGAAGACAAGTCCGATGAATTTCAAGTAGTTCAGGAGGATGACAAGGGGCTGTCACATGATTCATTGGCTTCCTCTGAGCTTGAAAATCTTGTGAGACATTGAGAGCTGAACATTCATCCATCTTCTATAGAATCCAGCCATCGGTCTCAAGTGGGAGACCAAAGTGCTGTGACCTTTTCAGCTACCTTTTCCACTTGCGTGTAAGAAAATATCATCTGCGATCTCGGTTAATTTTTTCCTCTGCTCCTTCCCTCTATTACAACTTCCCTTACTCTCTCCTTTTCTTCCCCCTCGACCTAGAGGGTATATAACTGCCCACCTTTCCCTCTCGTGGCCACCACCAACACCACTACCACCGCAATGGGTCTCTCTGACCATTGTTTAACTCTCTCGGGGTGGGGGATGACAATCGCAGCCCTCAGGCTTGCAGTGTATCTCCTCGGCTCGTTCTTTCATCTGGTTGTAGAGCTCGATTTCGTCTGAGCCCAGCCCAGCTAGATCTCCCGGACGAAAGGCTTTCTGCGACTTTTTGAGATTCGTCATTGAGATGAAGATGGTGGGTTGAGATGAAGATTGTGGGTTGAGATGAGAGTTGTATGAGGTCTCGCGGGCGGATCGTCAAATCCGACTTCGAGGAGCGATTCGGTGACCTCGAGCACGCCGACAGACATTCTTCTTGGATTTGGGCACGATTTGGGCGTAAAAGAGTCGAAATTCGCAATGATGTCGGCTTCATTAATCGTGTTCTTGTCATCATATTCCACCTGGCGGGTGGTGGGATTAATGACGAGCGGGCCATGGGTCTTGGCATGCTCGATTAATGTTAGGAGGGAGGTGTTTAGCTGTGTAGCCATTGTAGTTGATTGATTAATGACTATGAGTAAAGAGTTTGAGGAGTAAATTGAGGTTGTTGCTGAATTGCAGTAGCTTTCAGCCGATGTGGCTGGTGTTGTGTTTGTGTTGAAGGAATCCGGACGAATTTTTTTTCGAGTTTTGCCTTTACGTGTGCCGATGTTCCTGCCCCTTCGTAGGCTAACAAAAAGGTGGTTTGCCCTGTGGATCACAGCATTCTCCCGTAGTGCGGATGATATGAGAGATGTCAGGTTCCATACGGTATTGGGTGTTCAGTAGCTGAACGGAGAGGGAAGGGAATCGTCGACGGAAACAAATTCTCGAATATTGGACGAGACAATTGAGATTTTCCAAGTTTATCCCCCATGTGGTGCTTTCTGCTGAAGAAAATTTACAACTGTTGACAAAAGGAACTCCCTCTATTATCTCGGTTAAGATGAAAGTCATGTTCGTGCCATTGAGTGCATTTCCCAGTTCTTTCAGGTGAAGTTTGGAGGAACCTAGGAACGAAAGCCACTAACGTGTGAGTTACCATAGAAGCCTGACAACCAACCAATGAGGTGAACGTCAAGAGTTCTCAGCTTCTGAAGCGTGGAAGCTAAGCTAAAAGTGACGTGAAGAGATCTCTCCAGTGGGAAGAAATCTTGGGCGAGTCGGACTTCCAATCTGGCCGTTGCACCCACAAACTCTCCCATCTGACCACCGCTCATCTTCTCAATAAATCTTTTACTTTTATAGTCTCGCGACGTACATTACACACCCAATACAGCTGTTTCCCTGAGAACACCAGCTACGGGTCGTGATAGAAAGGTGGGCAGTTATACCCTCTAGGTCGAGGGGAATACTGCTCTAATATCGGTCCTGTCTTATCCTGTGTGCTTTCCTCGGCGGATATGGGAATGCCTTCGCCAAATTGTTCCATTGCCATCCGCGTGTAACCCCGTAGCGCAACGAGGCACAATACGGATGAAAGGCCACTGTGCAGGGTTCCTATTGGAAAGGTGTTGAGACTTAAACAAGCTAGTGTCCTCATTACTGTGCTTTTGCTGAAGAATAGTTGAGGGCCGGACATTGGAGATTCGGCTCTTGTCGCAGTACAAATACCAGTTCACTATTGTAGTTGGTGGAAGAAAACAATTAAGAAGGGGAAAGCGGAGAAAGCCAGTGCGGTCTGCAAAGCTGGAGTTGTACTGATCTGGAATAAGCCTCCGCAGCACTGTGACACAAGTAAAAACGACTGTCGACTAGGAAATGCTTGTTATTGTCAATGAATGCAGGACTCGAAGCACAAGCCACATCCTTCACCACTGCTCACGAGGCCCTTAGAAGCACTTCATTGATGCCCTCTCTCGATTAATGTTGCGAGTGCTGACGGCCAGAAAACCGCGGAAGGCAGCTCGAAGTTTGTGTGAGAAGATCTTGCGGACTTTGTATTCACCTAGGGATATCTTGTAAACAACCAACGGGGCCATGGCGAATGCAAAGCGTGAGTTACGGCAATAAGATTAAGTCTTGTCGCACTTTCATGTAAATCGAGTTGAGCAACTTCATACTCAGACCAACACCAGAAAATTCTCCATGATGGTTCACCTCTACAACTTCAGTTTCGTGGCAGTGCTCCAGCACCATCCGTTCCCAACTCCCTTCAGTTATAAATAAATAAGCAAACCCTGCTCGGCCAAAATTCCCATCCGCCTACCTCTACATACGACATCTTTTCTAATCTCACCGACTCCGATGATAACCAATCTTTAGTCACTCCCTGAATTCATCCGCCACATATCAATTGCAATTCCATCTTCTTCTTCCAGATTGTAGCGTAACTGGTATTTGAACGAGAGGAGGGGGATGGATTTCTGAGGCTGTGCTCAGCTCGATACGCTAAATCTGCGCTCCGAAGCTCACAGAGACATCTCGCAGATCGAAAGATCTGGCCGAGGTCAAGATGGGATGAAAATTGTTTTGAGAGAATTCATGCCGTGGAGCACCTAGTGTAAGGCAGAGACGTGTGGTGGCCCGACGGAGTTCTCCGTGATGCAGCTGAGGTGTTGCCGTGTTCGCATGCTGACCGGAATGATGAACCTGGCAAAGCTGAGGAGGAGTATTTGAAAGCATAATCAACTATTCCATTTCCTTTCTTGTTTACTTTAACATTTAGATTGTACCATCTACTAAGAGGACCTCCTTCTGTTGTATTTGGAAAGCATTCAATTCAATTCCCTTCAATCATTCATCGTTCTCTACAAGTACATCAAACAATGCATTTCCTCACTCTCACTCTCCTTTCCCTCGGTGCTGCCACCGCAGCGCCAAACTCCCAAGAGCTATAAATAGCCAACTTGATACCCCGCTCGACCTGGAAAGCCTTTCAAAAGCGCGACAATATCCTCGCAGGCGGTGGGCAGCCCCTCTTGGCAACAACTTGTCCCGCTCTCTCAACCCAATGCACAGATGAAACATGTTGTCCAAACTCTCTGATTTGTAATCCTACAAGAGGTGCAGAGCGTGGTGTTTTGAGCTGTTTGTTGTCCTGATAGTTCGTTCCCCGTACTCTCCTTCCCCTGAACAATCAATGTATCAGTGTAAAAAGCTAACTCAAGCGACTCAAAGCTTAAGACTGCACGACTGCTCTAGCCTCCACACTCTTCTATGCTGATGACTCCTGGGAGCTCTGGGAAACCAACCTAGGCAACACTGGCTATTTCTGCTGCCTGCAAGAGCAAACCGGTCTCCAATCCCTGGGATGGGTTTCTGGAAAGCAGGTCATTGACCCATCGCTCACCGCCACAGAGCTCAGAATCACCACAGCAGGTGCAATCCCCCGGTATGGTGCTCAAACCAAAGCGAGCGTCAGTGTTTCGAGCCTAACTGGATCTGCAGGGACTGCTACAATCACCGCGAAACCTACTACGAGTTCTTCAGATGAGAAGCTAGATTGAGAGTGGGGTGAAGAGCATTACTTCGGGTCTGACACACAATGAAGATAATAATATGCAGAAGTGAGTTTCAGTGTATGCTGTTGAGGGACTTCTAGGAGTAATTGCTGCACTGCTCTTGTAGGTAGAATTTGAGGAGAGTGGCGGCAGTAATAGAGTTTTTACGGATATTCTGGAACGATCCCATCAACTGGGTCTTCATTTTCTGATTCTGTACTTATTAACTTGTGTTAGAAGTCTCCTGAAAGCAAAATTTCTGTTTGACACTCAGTAAGTGTAGTTTGAATTTCACTTTGAATCAAATAGCCATTCTCATGATTGTGAAAAGCAACCATAAGTCGTCTGCTGGGTCTCAGAAGGCACGGGGGAAGTGGAAAGACTCGAAATGAAGCTGTATAATGCTGAGCTATTCGGTCACGTATAAAGCAGAAGCAGGGGCTAACCAAGAGCAGCTTGACCCGGATTCACATACACCCCCTTTTCGTCTCTAGTTGATTGTGTCACATAGGGCCAGGTAATTGACGATAACCATTCGCCATATTGCATAATCGAGTCTACTAGATGCTACCAAAGAGAAGGAAGAGATGCAGAATGGGAACAAGGAAACAATGAGATGGCAAAATGCAATTTAGAACAGAATTGCCTCGGACTCTGTCATGATCCCCCATTTGTAGGAAAAAGTTTCAGGGATACACCGCCAAACTGCCGACAGCTCAATGAGAGCCAAAAACATCAATTACATATGTGACAGCAAATTTTAGTGTAGCGAAGCTGAAGGAGCCACCCCGCGTTTCTGATTACTCGCCATGTAACCAGTTCGGAATGACATAATCGGATTGCCATGTGTTAGCTTAGATTCAATAGTGTGTACTTTCATTTAATACTACCCAAGATCGCTAGACTTGCTATTGGAGCTCTCTGCCTCTGTGGATAGTGTCTGAAGGGAAACTGCAATCTCCGCAGAATGCAGTGCAGCAGTGAGTCACACGCCCGCCGCCGCGTCCAACAAAAAAATGAAGCATTGCGAAATACCTGGAATAACTAGTCGCAACTTGGCAGAGCTATCTAAAGGTTGAAAATATGCTATTGAATTATCTATCGACACAACAATGTCAGCAGACCAGATTCATAGCTTCTTTGGGACAGACGAACAGGAACGCTGAATCTTGCAAGCCACTCCCCACTCGCCATCACCCGAGGATACCGATGGACCGCAAGTTATCAGGATCTCTGGATTGGGCATCAGAGGCCAGCCGACTGCGCCTCGGACGGGCCGATCCATGAAGCCTTCGATATGTTGCAGCCAATCATTCGGCAAACTACATTGATGCACACTTCTCTGGAACCACGTATGTGTTGGCTGATACTGCTCTCTGATGGCATCATGTACGTACGGTAGGAGGTATTTGGAATTAGCATCTTGGGTCTAAGAGCTGTTGCGTTCCGTAGGGTATCGCTCGGGCTCCTTACTCGATGGTCACGAACAAATAAGGATGAAGGACAGCGAAAGCTTCACTTGTTTATCTCTACTTGCCACTCAGAGACAGCAGAACTGATTTTGAGTCAGCGAACAACAATGCGACTCCTGCAAAGGAAACCGTTTTCGACAAAGCTGACCGAGCCCTTGTCAGTTCTCAAATGTTTTCCTTTTTGGAAAATGGAGGATGAAGACTAGGCAGCAATCAAGGGATATCTTGATGAACTTAAGTCCAGCTGCCTCTTAACAGTTTAAGCTTGGTGATCATTGCTGGTAGCAATTTTCTCTCAAACTGGTCGAGATCGGAACCAAAGTGTTTTTGAGGACGTGTTTTCCAGTATACATCTCTTGAATTCCCACCTTTGCAATATTTTCGGCCGAGGCTAGAGCAACGCCGAGTGCGCGATTGCGAGAAATTTGGAAGCCAACTCATGATTGGATTCTGATGTTGGTTCTCGGGCCAGATTCAGCAAAGTAGGACACCAATGCAACATTAGGCCTGCAAACGTAAGAGACCTTCCTTTACTGCTTACCAACTCAATGGAAACAAATCATCTGTGAGTCGAGAATAATACTGGAGAGGTTCATGCATGTTGGCCTGTCATGGGGGGATTGGCGCTTCTGGCGCTCTTTGCGCTCCCCGTGTTCGCTTACTGAAAGGGGCCCATTGACTCTTGTCCCACGTGAACCACTTGGTGACCAAACATTTAGTTTTCTGCAGTTGCAGTTGTGATAGAGGTGCGGTGCGCCTTATTCCATGGCGCTGCCTCGATTTGGGCAATGCGTGCCCACTCCTGAAAAGGTGCGTACACTGTGCACGTACTGTACATCGAAGATACTTTGCGAAGTATCATATTAAAGTCAATCAATCAATCCTTCATACTTTGGAATGGAATTTGCCACACACTTTGTTGTCTTCCATCTGCCATGGCTACTTCTCATGAGTTTTCCCTCGCAGGACAATCTTGGGTGCTCAGAGTCTCGGCTCCAAAGCCATTCCAAATGACATTACTGGGACTTGTCTTTGCATTCTTCTATTTTACTGCACGGGAAATGACATTCAGAGCTCGAAGACGGTCATTGGACTTCTCGAACATCGAGCCTCTTCCTTTCTTCGACGTCTCGAAAACCAAGCCTCGCCGTTATCGACCATGGAAAGCTGGAAAATACAACATGACAATGGGAATCCGAAAAATGCCAGAAGAAGACTGGCTCGTCATCGACAACAAGTATGAAGAAGAACAAAGCTTCAGAAGATATCTTCTTGAAAACCAACGTGATGGGGTTATGCAAGTTCGTCCATGCGCAGAGGAGGCATGTGAGGAGGCACTTGATTGTATCGTCAACTTTTTGATCAAGCGTTATCCATCTCAGTTTCAATACCCAAAAGGAAAGTCAGGTTATATCTACAACGGAATAACGAATCGGACGTTCAAAGTTACCAAAACTTACGAGCAACATCCCCTAGAAGTCGCAGCTCAGTTGGCGATGGAAGATATCAACCTGTTGATGAAAGGATCAGGACAAGATGCTCGGAATTACTACTTGTAAGTCCTTAGACAAATGGAACGAACAGGCTGACCATGTTGTTCAGACAAGCCAGCTTCTCGATGGCTCCAGCGGGGTGGTATATCTCCGAGCGCATAGGATGGCCATTGTGGAAGATACACAGCCCAGTACCAATTTGGGATGTGAAACTGAGAACTGCGATGGAGAAGTATGTCAATTCCAGTTACCAAAGTGGTGCTGACACTTCAGGTTCTTCCTTGGCTTGAAGGTCTCCAGTCCTGTGCAACGAAACAATTACTTTATCCAAACAAACGATACTATGTTCCAACAAGAACCTTTTGCAGACTCACTCCCCACTCCGCCAAGGATCGAAGAGATCCGTATCATATGCGAAAGGCAAACGCTGCGGAGACTTCCGCGGACTCGGGCTGTCATTTTCTTAGTTCGAACCTATTTGATACCAATGACCGATTTGCGTGACGAGAAGGATAGCATTTACTGTTTGCGCTCAGCCATAGAAGCGTGGCCAGAGGAAATTGCAAAATACAAAGGGAGACATGTGTGGGCGGCGGTGTTCCGATTTTGGTGTAAGGAGGTCTTAGGAGACTATGCTCCTGAAGGAATGGGGAACAACGGCGTTGGAGTGCCCGCAGAAGAATTCGAGCGAAAGCAATGTGTTGATGGAGGGAGAGTGAGGACAGCAGGGGCGAGAATGTAGTTGTCGTATTCACTTGATCCCTGCCAATTCTGGAAATCTATCACGTGCAACATATTTTTCCCCTCCTTTCTTCCTCACCTCACTCCTTCACGACTGCCGTTCCATCGAGGCTATCACATCACACTGCCATGGACTAACTTGCTGACTGCATCTCTACCCAGCTCAGCATGCCAATCATGCATCCTGTAGCCCTATCGGATCGCCTCCGTTGGTGAGGCAGACGGGAGACGACCCGACAGCTTGGAACCGGCTTCCAATCACAAATTTCACAGTACCGCTTTGACGCTCTGGAGACAAAACCAGGCTCGCGTTGTCCAGTAGTGATGGACGATTTCTGGTCGGAGAAAGTTGAGCTCTCTGATTAGTTCTCGACCACAAAGCAGCCAACAACACCCCGCTTTCAAGCTGCTTCTCATGGCTTTCCCAGGTCAGGCGTGGTCAGGTTGGGCCTTTGGCTTCTCCAATCTCATAAAACCCAAGTCCGGCTCATTCCGTCTTCACATTGTGGTGCTTTCCTGCTTCTTGTTTTGTGTCGAAGTTCCTTTCCTGAGTTGTTTTGTGTTTTAACCGATCCATGGAACATGGCGTCCAAAAGCTCCCCAGTATCTGGAAGTGCTGGAGGCTCAGAAGACGCTTTAAGTGGCAGCCCAAAGCCCAAGATCAACCGTACACGCACAGGCTGTTTTACTTGTCGAAGGCGAAGGAAGAAATGCGACGAAGCAAAACCGGCTTGCAAGGCATGTGTAAAAACGAATGTTTTCTGTGAAGGTTATCCTCCACTAACCATTTGGGGAAATCCGAGGGTTGGCAAAAGAATTCCAAAGACGAAACCAACTCCAATTGCTTTTGTGGAGACGCTGGATAGGACTGGAGGGATGATGACGGGACGAAGCAGTGCCAATCTGAATATGTTTCCACCTCAGAATGCTGGCGCCTTCGACGATGAGACGTCAGACCCCAACCACGAAATGGTTCAGTGGTGCGATGTACCAATGTTACCCCAATCCTCCACGATTTGTTTCGATCAACGCAATGACAGCCTCGAAGACGACGCAGCAGACGATGACTACAGTCTTCTGTTTCAACAACCCAGTCAACCAGCTCCTTTTGGCGAGCAATTCGTGTCATACAAGCAGGCGACATCTGCAACCAGCACTCAGCAAGGCAACACCGGAAGCCTGCTTGTTGGTCGAAGCAGGATTGTCGAGACAACAACCTCTCAGCGCGTGGCCCGGCCGCGTTGTATGGCCCCTGAACTTCCATTTCTTATATCTGGATTGGAATCAACTCTCCATAGGCGACTGTTTTATCACTTCACGCATGTCATGTCTAGAGTGTTGACCACGTCGAGTGATGATTCTAACCCAATGAATTCCATTGTGACGCCTCTGGCTCTGGCAGATCCGACCCTCATGCACACTCTCCTCTCCCTCGCTTGCTCTCATCTCTTGAATCTTCAACCGGTCGGGATGAGCCCCGAACTTAGCGGAGAGAGGAATCGACTTCACCAAAAAGCTTTGCATACCCAGACGCAACGAATAGAAGCACTGAAAAGAACCGCAGCAGTCATTGCCTCACAATCTTTGTCTCAAGATCGGGACGCCATTTTCGCTACTTCCCTTCTACTCTGCCTGTATGAGATATGTGAAGGAACAGGTGGTGATGGCTGGCGAGCCCACCTTCAAATGGCACGGGAGGTGCTCAACATCACCTCAACAGCGACAATGAACCCTTTCCTTCTCGAATTCTTCCTTTATCACGACTCGCTCGCTACGGTCACGGTGCCTTCTTCAACACCTCGTATCAACTGCCCCACTAATCTGTCCGATCAGAACCCATCCCTCGTCGGTGTTCAAGACGGACTTATCGAATACGTTACACGCATATCGTCACTGCGTTCGGAAGCTGGGCCTGGCTCATTTCCTCCGAAATACGGCATAATCAACAAGGCTCTGGAGATCTGGGAAGATCTTTTTCGCTGGAAGCCAAAAGTCACGCTTTGCAAAGATCGAGAACTGATCGCGCAGTTCTATCAATGGGCACTCTTTATTTGGCTCTTCTCCATCGTCTACCCAAACGGAAAGTCAGACCCCCTTGTTCAGTCTGCTGTCAAAGATATGGCAGTTAGAATGAGCGAGATTAAGTCTGGCGATGGGGTGATGGCTTGTTTGCTCTTTCCATTATTCGTCGTTGGATCCGCGGCGATACGGCAGGAGGATAGAAATGCTGTCACGAAGCATTTCAAGCGGGTGCGAGCATGGAGTAGCTTGGGAAACGTGGATCTGACGTTCGAAGTGGTGAAGAGGATGTGGGAAGACCATGACGCCGGCCAGCCGCGAAGCTGGGATTGGGTGATTCAATTGGAGAGGCATGGGATGAGCTTGCTCGTAACGTAACCTCGTGAGATGATGTGAGCATGGCAAGAATGTTCTTAGATTAGATTGTGCGAAGAATGGGATTTACCTTGAGATTGGAAATAATAATATCTTGATCGTAAGACAGTAAGTCTGATCCTGTCCTACATCATCTCCTTTGTCTCAGCAATGGTGATTGCTCGCAATCCTCCTCCTCATTATTATTCCCAGCCATCTTCTCAAACTTCCCGCCATCAACCTTCTTAACACTCCAACTCCCATCCTCCCTCGCACTACCAAAGAACTCCTGGTTCTCCTCGAAACTCCGTCCTCCACTCTCTGGCGTGTATTTCCAAGTCCACCACCCTGCAAAAGTATTCGTGACTGCAAACACCAGGAACAACCAATACTTTAGACTGTTAAACCCAATCGGGGTCAGCAACGTGATAGCAAAAATTCGCCAATCCCCAGATAATAACGCTGATAGCACTCCCCTGTGCTCTTGCTGTGCTAGGGTAAATCTCAGTGGGGATAAGCCAGACGGTAGCCAACCACCCGATGCCAAAGATAGCAGTAGCAACAAACAGCGTGACGCTCCCCGGAATCTCAACTGCTAGATCTGGCACGCCCGGAAGACTCTGCGCTATTCCTCCAAGTCCAGTAAGAATGATAAAGCATATGGCAAGACCAGCAGCACCCCAGATCATGAGTTTCCGTCTTCCGACTACGTCGATGGAAAGCCAGGCAAAGGTCATCATGAGGAAATACGAGATATAGTTCCCAAGGGTCAAGTACTTTGCTTCCCAGGAGTCAAAGCCGAGGAGTTGGAAGATCTGCGGTCCGTAGACTGACACAGCGCCATAGCCTGTAAGTGCTTGATTTATCTGTCCCATTACCGTGACCATCGCGGGGTGAAATTGTGAGCCGCTTGGGAGGAGCATGTCTTTGTACCCTACTTTTGCACCGTTTTCCTTATCCTGTGCTTCTTGCAAGTCGTCGATTTTGGACTTCGCATCCTTTTTGGACCACAGTTCTTCCAGCGCTTTTTGGGCCTCATATTTCTGTGCCTTGCTCATGAAGTAGCGGGGTGACTCGGGGAGCCGGCTGATGAAGGACGTCAGTAAAATGGGGAAGAGCTGCATGACCATGATGGGGATTCGCCATGCCCACTGCGACTCTTTCCCCAAGCCGCGGGTCACGCCAAGGTTGATACCATATGCAATCAGCAGGCCGAAGATGTTCATTTGGAATTCTTGGGCCAGGGCGCGACCTCTTGCTGCGTCGGAGGAGAGCTCGGAGCTGTACACGGGGATCACGGCGTCGATGCCTCCTACTCCAAATCCCATGACTACTCGGCCTGCGAGCATGCAGGCTAGTGCTCCTCCTTTCCAGGGTGAGGAGCCGTGCATTGAGAGGCCGGATATGAACATGAGGATGTTGCCAAGTGAGGTTGTAGCTAGGCAGGTGAAGATGGAGGGCTTGCGGCCTTCTTTGTCTGCGAGCCAGGAGGCTATCACGGCTCCGAGTGCACAACCGAGGTAGTAGACTGAGACTATGATGCCGACGATTGGGGATTTCTCCGATATTTGCATGGTCTTGAGGTAGGAATAGTTTGTGTTGACAAGCGACATCATCCCTAGATTAGAGGTCGGAACCAAGTATATGTATGATATGGTATAGGTTAGAAGTACCTTGATTGTACCCATAGAGAGCAATTGCTGTACTTGAGAACAGAACTACTTCATGCTTCTTGGTAAAGATAGGAAATATAGAGGAGCCTCCTGCCATCTTGGAGGGTGGATTGGGCATTTTAAGAGATTTTGTGATCTGCTCGATCCAGATGAAGTATCGAAGAGAGGGAAATACAAAATAGAGAGAGGGAAGGGAAGCTTGGTTTTGCCTTCGAGAAGTTCTCATACCAATGCATAGTTAATGGAGGTGGGGTCATCATTTGGTGGGGGGCAGATGCACCAGACGTCATTCACTTGTGACATCTGAAAGTCCAGAGAAAACACACCAGTCAATTACCCACGCGCGTCAACACTTGCGGTAAATTGGGACTACCTAGATTGCACGAGTTGCGGAGGTGCAATTGCAGATGTTGATGGAAAGGTTGAAAGGCGAGAAATGAGTGACGACGCGACGAGCCTTCTCGTTTGAGGCGCCAGCCTTCTCGCAGATCAACCCCACGACATGAGCCAGCAACCATGCCTCCTCCACCGGTGGTGAGCTCTATCTGCACTTCTCTGGCGCTTTTATCTGATTAAGAGCTCTGCAGACACCCTCACCACATCGGTTCGTGATTAAGAAGGAGCGCAAAGTCCGACAAACGCCTTTGGTCCAAGAGCATACTCAAGGTCCAAATCCACAATTCAAATCAACTCCACGATTCACCTTCCCTTCGACCCCAAGGCCAACCGTTACGCAGACTCTCCCTCTAGCTACGCCAGCAGCGACGCGTTATCTGACTCCTGCAAGCAAGACACCAAGGGAACACGATGTTATCGAAAGCTTCTCGTCGGATCACGATATCCAGGACTCAATTGAGACCGACGACCAAGAACTAGACCAGGAATACCTATCTGTAGACGAAGAGGGTGATTACAAGATAGAGGAGCGGACCATAAAACGTCGACGTATCTCATCACCAGAACCCGGCAACGAGGAAGGGGAGAAAGATGAAGAGCTACCCCACATCCCCTCGGACACTCAGGACTCAGTCTCCTCCCTCCCGATCCTCTCCCCACCGCCTGCGCCTCGCCGCTCTATAACTACAACAGCTCCGCGGTTTATAACCTCAACCCCTGCGTGTCCTGCGACTCCTCAACCTTCTACGTCTAAACAAGCAACTTTCCTCAGACCTCCTCGATTTCGGCCGCCAGATCCCTCTGAAAGTGCTCAAGGTGCTTCAGATCCATTGCCAGAGCATTTCTCTCCGCATAGAAGAGGACAGAACTATGTTAATAGAGGGCTAGCTGCCGAGGTCAGGGACTGGCTTGTTAACATCGAGAGCACGGTACCTTCTAAAGAGGCGGGAAAGAGGGATGATGAGTGGCTTGTTAGGATTGAGGTTGATGAGGTTAGTGGCGGCGGCGCTGAGTCGCAGGCGAGGATGCTGTTGGTCAGAGGGAGGCAGGTCCATTCTATGACTGGCGGAGAAGGAGAGATGGTGGACACTGTGAGCAATATGAGAGTTATGCTTGCCGGGGAGGGACAAGCGACTGGGTTGCAGAGGGGGAGTAGACTTGAAGCGGGAAAGACGGTGGGGGTTAAAGGGCCCGTTTGGGAGGTTGTGATTGAAGGGGAGAAATGGGGTGTGGGTGTTGACTGGAAGGTTTTGCCTTGACACACGTCTGGTGGAGAAATCTGGGAACGTGAAGTGCTGATACAGCAAGAGCTTGAGCTCTTCGTGGAAGAACCGATATGATATAAATGACATGCCTTTTGATACCCCTTAAAGCTCTCCAGCTTGTCATCTCCTCTTATCCGTCACGTGAGTACCCCTTTTTCGATTTCCTTCCGAGTCTGGTGTTTTCTGTCCCAAAATCACTCACCGAATATCAACTTCACACCTTCCAAATCCGGCTTCCAAATGCGTTGTCCGAGAAGAGAGACTGCAGTTCAACAGAAGAACTCGGCAATGACTCACCGGCAGGAACATCTATCGGGCTGCCGCAGCAAAGCACGAGTGGGCTGAATGTAGAACGGTAACACTTGCCCCAAAACAAATCATCTAAGAAAGCTCAAGCTCAATTGCAAGGTATAAAACAAGTGTCCTTTCCCCTCATCACTCGATATCTTTCCCCACTTGAGCCCAGTCCTTTCTTCCAACACGCAATCCCTTTGCAAGGTCTGTCCTCTTTGAGTCCATACTGCCAAAATGGCAGCTTCAAGTCCCCTCCCACCCATAACTCTCCTCCCCGCCTCAGCCCCCGATTTCTACCCCATAGCCGCCCTGGAAGCCCATGTCTTCTACCAAGAAGAATTCTCCGCCGTCGCCTTCGGGCCCACCCGCGACTCACCACAAAACTTGCTTTTGCGGGAAAAGACTTTGGCTAGTCAGCCGAAAGAAAATGGGTCGAAGAATGTGGTTACGAAAGCTGTCATTTTGAAAGAGGGTGGAGAGGAGGAATTGGTTGGTGCTGCGGGGTGGAGTTTTCATTTGAGGAGGGAAGACGGGGTGGCAAATGGTGAGATAGGAGAGGAGTCAATAGCGGATGGAAAAGGGGAGAAGAAGGAGAATGGATGGGGAGAGGGGGCTAATGTTAAGCTTTGTGAGGATGTGTTTTTGGGGGCTGAGAAGCATATCGCGAGGAGTACGGAGGGGAGGAATTATGCTAGTGAGTTCTATTCTCCTTGTCCTTCCTCTCTCACCCGAGACTGACTGATGGAATAGAGTTGAATACTCTTGTGGTGTCACCAAAATACCAGAGAAGAGGAATTGGCAAGTTATTGATAGAAGATGGGTTGAAGGAGGCGGATAGGCTGGGTCTGCAAGCTGTGCTTGGTGCGAGCAAAGAGGGACTGGGGTTGTATAAAAAGTATGGGTTTACAGAATTTGAGGTTATGGAGGTTAGGTTGTGGGAGTATGAGGGAGGCGAGGGGATGGGGCTTGATAAGCATGTTGTTATGCATCGTCCTGCAGTGAAGTAGGTATAGATCAAATCATTTTCGTCACAAAGAGATCGAGAATTGATAATCAGTATGAACGGAAGATGGCCAGCCTCAGCCGCCGAAGAGATGAAATTGAGTGAAGCTAGCTACAAGAATTGGTTGGATCATTCCAATGACGGTTTCAACCAATCAAAGGTCCCCGTCAAACAACATCATAATCTTGACAACAGGAATAATCCACATCTCGGTCTCCTTGTCGTCATTGTGGAAGTTATCAATGAAATGAGGCTTCAATATCTTAGCATTGAACTTCGCATTCTCAGTTGGCAAAGAACCGAGACGGATGATAGTATCTTCGACATTGTGACGTTGCAGCTCCTCAGTCAGTTCCAAAGCAAGATGATCGACTCCGACGTTTGTCTCCTGAATAATCAATGCGTTGAACTTCTTCGTACGCTTCTTCTCGATATTCTTTGCGATTATCATAGTCACCATAAGCATGCTCATTCTTGACTTTACTGAAGCCACTACTCCTTGAATACGTAAGTAGGCATGATGAATCTTGGACGCGCTATTGAGAAGGGAGTCCTTTTATCGAACTAAAAGCTTGTCGCACATCTTCTCCTGGTCCTTTGGAGCGTATCCATCGAAGAAATTGGTGATCGGGTATTCCAAGGTATTATCGAAAGCAAGGAAATACTTAGCGAGATGTGTATTTACTAGGGCTACACTTGGATCCGACTCAAGCTAGAAGAAACCGTTCAAGTTACGAACGAGATCCCGATAGGTTCTGTCGGAATAGCTAGGTTCGATAGAGACACTGAATTTTGGTGCCTTGGCGAATTCGATACGTAGACGCTCAAGATTGCGGAAATTAGTCTTGTGGCTCGGGATCTCAGTGTCTACTCGGCGCTCATAGCCTTCAGGACCTCGGAAACGGAAGTCGGTTCTACGGAAGACGACGATGGGCAAAGTATTAGCCGGAGTGGACTTGTCTACCGGCGCCTTAATTGCTGTGTTTCGCCTCACCAACTGCCCACCTCTTCCTCTCTTCCTCTCTTCCTCCCACCTCCCTCTCCTCCCTCCTCTCCCTGTCCCACCTCTCCCACATCCTCTCCCGGACAGAAATGGAGGTCGGTTGTCATCCGACGAGTGCCGTTGATTGTTTCGGTGATGGTGGTGTAGTCTCGTCGTACCGCGTCCCAAGCTTCTCCGGAGATTGTTGGGGTGGATTGGCGGATGGTGAGGAATCGCGGACCAAGATGGTGGGTGAGAGAGAGAATTCGACGGGGGCGAGCCGCCTTCCAGACCTGAGATGAGTGTTAGCTTGAATTCTTCAATATGAGATGATTGTTGAGGAAAGATTCAGCTGCGAAAGAAGGAATGGGACTTCCAATGCGACTTCCATATGAAAAAGAGGCCAACAAAAACCGAGGAACACCAGTCGAAAGGATTGAAAAGGGATGACAAAAACTTCAGGGATAACTTACCATCTTACGAAGCTCCTTGAACAACTCGTTGAAATGGTCAAACGACTTCGCTGGTGCTCTTCCCGGCCGTCGGAGAGGAACATTACTCGTCGGTTTTCCTGACCTTCTTGTAAGACCCACGATGAGATGGAAGAGGAAGTCGGCGAGAGTGAATGAGGTGTGGTGGGATGACAAGTGTCCGAAGACCAATGAGTGCTGTGAAGCGTGGATGGAAGTAAGCAAGTAGCTGCGAAGCTTGAGTTGTGAGTCGAGAGAAGACGTTGCTGTCGAGAAATCATGTGATGCCAAAGGAGGAAGGAGGGAAGGTGGAAAGGAAATGGTACTTATGTAGTCATTTGCTCTGATGCAGCACAATGGAACGTTGGACAATAGCTATGATGGAGAGAATCGATTATGCTTACAACTTTGCTAAACCTATTGTTGTGACAAATTACAAGTTGTAAGTGTGGAATGACAATAGTGAGTTGCCATTGTCAAGTCAAGTGAATGCAGACGACAGTAAGCCTTGCAAGATGATAGAGGCATATAAATGAGTGATGAGATCCTTCGATATTAGTCTATACGAGACAGAAATTTTTGGACAAAGCTCATGACAGAAGATGACATATAAATACCCTAGTTACCAATGCATACCTTGATCCATAGACATGATATGGGAAGTGAGGGCCACTCGAGTGAATTCCCATAATAGCAATATACACCTCACCGAGCACCACGACTTCTTGGACACAGTAGGCATTGAAAGTACGGCCAGGTAATAACAGGTTTGCGGATCTGATACTGCAGGATCAGCTGCACTCTGCAATTCCTCCTAAATGTGACCCAGCCCTTGAACAGATATGAGGGAAGGTCGAAAAAGCGCCGCGGGTGGAGAATCTCCAGCCACTTGGCTTGTGCTCGAACCGGCGAAATGGCTCAAAAGGTACTAAAGGTTGAACGGGGACAGTTTTTGGTATGTCTTTGTACATAGTCCTACATGTTTCTCTAACGCCACCGCTCCAATGCTGTACAAAATAAAGTGCCCCATGTATTGGTACGTTGTGAAACCAGTATCACCTCTTCTAGTCCATCCCCAGTGTTCGTACAAGGACACCTCTGTATTCTAACTCATCTCGTCTCCCGCATGCGCCCAAACTCCTCAGTCGCCTCTGTATGCAAGCTTAAACCTCCTATCCTGCTCCTCCTTTGCCTTTCTCCTTCTCGGACCCCACCTCGCCTTTACAGCCTCAAACTTTTCCTTCATCTCCTTCTTCCTCTCTGCATTATCCACTCCGCATTGGGTCAAGCAAACGCTGACGAACAACGACGAGCAATTGAACTTCCTCGCTAACTTTGTGTTGGTCCACTGATCTGGATCCTGCTGCTTCAGCTTGACGATTTCCGCAATATCTGTATCGTTCAGATGGTGATGGGGGACTTTCGGCTTTGCTCGTATTGGTGGTGGTAATCGCATCTGCGACGAGGAGAACTTCTGTGCGGTGGCTACGAGGAGCTGTTTTCGTTTGTCTTCTTTTGGGAGGAATTTGAGCGGAGTGTGGAGGACTGATGGAGCTGAGGAAGGCGGATTGAAGATGATATGGTCCTGTTGTATCGGAGTCTTCGAGTATGAGGGGAGGAAGGACGGCTCCGGCTTGACATTCAAACGTGACTTCGTGCGTCGGTATGAGGACTCATGGCGACTGGATGCGGCATTGAGTGCAAGCAGGCATTGCACCCGGCCTAAGAGGAGGTTGGCGACAGGTCTTCGGAATAAATTGGCGTCCATTGCTGAGGAAGAGCTGCACTCATCGAAGCTCTCGATATTTTCCTGGTGTTCGACTATCCGCTGCTTACATAAAATAAAACGTCAGGGGGTGCACAAGTTGCACAAACGGCGTGGGCCGCCAATTCGGATCTCATGACTGCTCGCTCGTCAGAGGCGGCGCGGCAGGGAACATCAATGCATTGAATCAAAGGACACTCGCACTCAGCTCAGCTCACAAGTCACCCCGTCCGCTCCTGGCCGCCATAAATGTCGCTGCCAATGTCTCCAATTCCTCGAGCTCTCTAGAGCACCTAAATACCAGTTTATTCCGTCTACCCGTACTCGTATCGCCAGCTGAACACGTAAGTTTCTCCTCCCTGAATGTTAGATTATGGTGCATGAGTCTCAAGGACAGGCCAGCAGACCGCAATTATATAGCCTAACCGACGAATCTCAGCTATATTATCGACCGCGACGCCTGCGTATTCCTGAATACCTACACTTTTCGCCGGACTCCGAAGCTGCTCAAAATGAGCGCATCCGAGTCGAGCACGCTGCATCCCAATACTCCTGTCCCAGCTGCTCAAGCGTCATCAATCGCGTCGAAAGTTCCTCTACTTGGCGAAGGATTCCAAGAAACGACAAGGACATCTATGTCCAAATCTGCCGACAGCAGCGATGCCGAGGAAGATTTTGAGGAGACACAAGGTGATGGAGTGAAGCAAGCAAAGAGGAGATTGTTTGGATTTGGGAAGAAAAAAGAGGATGATAAGACGAAAGGAAAGAAGAAGGGTGAACTCGCGTCAGTTACGAGCTTGGGAAATTTCACAACACCAATCGCACAACCCGTCGCACGTCGAATTCCTCTACAGAACTCCTCTCCCCCGCGATCACACCCAGACTATCCATATCATACATCTACTTCGCCGCAACGGAATCTATACTCCACCTCTCCCCGTATCGTGTCACCTGCTGGCTCGCAAATATTTGAGAGAGATGTGCAGGACGATACACTCCCAGGACCGAGCTCGCCAGCGATTCCATCACACATTCAGACAGAGAATCATATTCCGCCAGTGTTAGATGCTTCCTCGGAAGCCATTACGAACAACGAACTCAATCCAGATACGGTTGAAATTGTGATGCACTCCTACCACCAACCTGCCGCGGTGGCAGTGACGGGCATGGGCATGGAGCCGATTGCAGGGAATTGGGCGGATGAGCTTATTGCCCATCCAGACAAAGACGACGCAGCTTCGAACTACGGTGCGCTGGATAGTACAGATGTTCGACGGTTGAGTTTCATCTCATTTTCAGATATTGTACAGTCCGAGCATGCAGAGCATGCTGGGAGCAGAGACTCTATGTACGTGGCGGGCTTAAGTACATTGTCATCGGGATACAACAGGTCACCTTCGCCGGTGCGATCCCCAGTCTCATCCCAAGGGTTCGGTACGTCTCCTCCAACAAGCAAATCCGCATCCGTAAAGGGTGTTGAGCTGTCGCCCCGAGGGAAGGCTCTGGGAAGTCCGATTTTGACTCATCCAACGCTCAATGGTGGCGAGCTGACAATAGAGACAATGTCCCAAGCGTTGAGAAGGACAGGGAGTGGTGACCTCAGTGGCGTGAGGAGTCAGCCTCTGAGCCCGTCGAGCCCAGATGGACTGTCTGATAAGTCCTTCCGTTAAAACTTGCGAAGATCACGAGGTTCGGGGAATTCTTCCGGTGTTTTAGTTCTTGAATCACATATATCCGGGGTGCTTTGGGATTAGCTTGATTGGGGCAGGACGGGATGGGATATGGTTCTAGTTTGGTGGTGTTTGCTTTTGCTTCATGGTCAATGTCTCAATGATGACGAGCACTGGAAATAACTGGGCATTTCTCACTTCGCGGACTCCTTGCTGACCTCCAAAAAATGCCAAACACCCTCTTGAATCTTGCTAAAGCAAGGCACCAGGGACAGCCCCAATGAGAAGCCTCGTAAAGTTAGATTGAGACTCCCGAGCGTCTTACTGCGTGCGAACAAGGGACGCTGATGCTTTTGACATCCTCCTCACTTCGCTTCGCTCCCGTAGCCACGATCCTCAAGCCATTCACCAGGGCAGCAAGCCGCAGAAACCGATAAGATGGTAGGGGGAAGGAGTCCAATCCAAATGTCCGGTTGTGCGGGGGTTTATCGGAGATGACACAGATTATTTGTTTTTTCCCTGATGATCAGCAGATTAGGTTTGCGCTGAAGAACCCAAGACATCCAAGACAGGAGGCTGAGAAGTGTGGCTCTGGGAGGGAAACAGGAGGGGAGAGAGTTTTTGCCGATTCACGGGAAGGCCGAACGGATGTCGATCCGGGACTCGATTGACACACGCTTTGGTAAGTTCTGCTGAGGCAAAGAACAACCTAAAGATCAGTCTTCCAGTCTTCCAGAAGGCCTTGGCCGGATTCATGCATCCGACATTGGCAGAAGTATCATATCAGAGCTCTTAAGGTCGATGTGGGTACACCGTACAGGAAGTAAAAGGTCCTCCAGCATCCATCCACCAATAGCCATCTCCGTGGCCGAAGCAAGCATTTTCCTTGCCGTGGGCTGCCGAGAGTTGGACCCCCGTCCTGGGCCGCATCATCTGCAGCAACAGCAGCTGAACCGCGGCCTTTTTGAGACCTTGAGCTCCTCTTCCCCGTCCCGTTCTGTGTTTCCTCGTGCACCGTCCCTGCATCGTGCCTGCATTCTCGAATTCAGCTTTTTCGGCAGGACCTCAAAGCGGAAACCGACGTTACGGACTCCAGAGTCTTGTCAGCTTTGTCCGTATGGTTTACATAGGATGACGAGGTGTTGATCGAGGAAGGAATTGGGACGAGCAGAGGCGCAACTTCACAATTGTCGATAGGACGCTGCCATTGACGAATCACGGAAGAACGTCCAGACGTTGCGCGCAACGAGTCCTCGACTGCGCCGACTCTATCCTTGCGCGCTGCTTGTGGCACACGATTTGAAATACACTGGCGGAGTGGCCATTCCACGACTTTTCGACGTCAGATGCTACTACTAAAGGAATATCTACGAATCAACCTCGTCCTGTTCATAGACACGGCCTTCGATACCGGCCCGGACATATCATCCCATCTTCGACGACTGGGTGGATTGGGTTGGGGGCATGTGCTGACATAGATGGGAAGCCATCGGCAGATGAGTATTTTACCTTCTGGTATGATGGACGGCAGCCGATCGTACAATGGGACCTACGGGGAGAATGGCGCTCTGCAGGACTGGCAGCGGAATTCTGAGAGGACTTTGGAGAGGACGGTGGATCCTACGCAGAGGTCGAGGCCCGCCGTGCAAAGCACAATACGTGCCGTGACACCGGAGCCTGTGGATCATGGGCTAGGTGCTTCGTATGGCACTGAGAATTCAGTAATACACTCATCGCCGCGCTCCATAAAAGGGGGCGAGAAACCCAGGGATCGACGACAAGGACACGTCTTTGAGGATTCATACAGCACCGACTCTCTGGAAGGAGCGCCGACTCGGTCTCGGTCTGGTCCGCCTGTGAGCATGCGCCCTAGAACTCGTACTATGGACAACGAAACTCATCGCCAGAGACCAACGTCCAATACCGTGTCGAAGAGCCGGCACCGTATAGGCTCGGTACATTCAACTGCTTCCTCCTCGTTCCACGATGTACTACCCCAAACTTCTCTCGACACATCAAACTCTCTCGGCTACCCCTCCGTCACACGACCGCCGCCCTCACAACTCCAGAAGTCTAATTCTGTGAAAGGAGGCCGAAGGCTTGTCAAACGATCGTCCCGGCCTACTTCACCAATATCAACAATGAGCAGCGATGTTCCATCAATTGATTCGCTTCCATTTCCGGTAGCCACGGGAGATGCCAACAAAATATTAATGTTAATGAAATCTTTATGTGGACGAATGAGAGGTCAGGTCGAGTACCAGACCTTGGAACACGGCCCTTGGTATCCGGGCATATGTTATATTGACGACGTGAAAGGGGCTCTGATGCACGAGGGTGACGATAGAGGACCGTTTCATAACACTGTTATATCAGATCTCCGGGGATGCCGAGTGAAGCCTATAAACTCAACAGAGAGACAAGTGAAGTGTCTTGAGTTATCAAATAGAGCGCAAGGTATTGAATTACATCTTTTGCCAACGGTACAGGCTGAATATGACCTCTGGTTGGCGGCTTTACTATGTTGGCAACAAATACGAACCGGAACACTCGCTGGCAGTCCTCCCAGGTCAGCAGGCGGGGCCTTGCCAGAACGGAAACCAGGCATCCAAAGACGAGATTCGAGCGTTAACTCCCTAACAGGTTCTAAAGGTGCCAATATCATCAAAGTTGCGAAGTTACTTCTGTGGGATAAGGGAGCACCCGCATCTCCAAGTGCTATCGTACGGCGGCCTTCAACAAGAGACCTGCGCGGTTCATCCCGATCAAGTTGGCGGAGAGTATCGTGCATCCTGCAGGACAATGGAGAATTCAAACTTTTGACAGAGAATGACATAACCCTGCTATCAGTCATCCAGCTATCACAACTATCTCGGTGTGCCATCCAACGACTGGATAGATCGGTCTTGGAGGAGGAATACTGTATAGCCATTTTCCCACAGTATACTCCTACGTCAACACAGCTGTCTATCTTCCGCCCAGTGTATATTGCTCTAGAGTCACGACTCACTCATGAAGTGTGGTTCTGCCTTTTACGAGCCTTTGCGATTCCAGAGATATACGGACCACAATCATTCAACGGCGAGCAGTACGATGATTTAAGCGTTCCACAGCCTCCGCCTTCAACAAACGACATGTTCCGCATCGAGAAGTCCATAAGTCTACGACTCGTCGAAGCCAAGATTCGCAGACCGGTTGTGAAGCCGGATTCTTTTTCACTTGGTAGATCTCCAAGACTGGAACAACAAGACCCCTCAGCGGGAGACTACTTTGCTGAGGTTGTCCTGGACGGCGAGATCCGTGCAAGGACAATCACGAAGACGGAGACGAAGAATCCTTTCTGGAGAGAAGATTGCGAATTTCTGGATTTGCCAGCACATCTACCGAGGCTATCAATTGTGCTGAAGCAAGTCGAACATCCAGCTCTTGCGACTCATGGCTTTTTATCCTCATCGAGCATTCACTCACCCACCACTCAACCTATTGAGGTACATTGCGGGATGGTTGAACTTTCGATCGACAAGCTTGACCGTGGCAAAGACACTGAAGCCTGGTACCCGATACTCGACGATCAACAAGAGCAGATTGGCGAGATGTTCTTGAGAATACGGCACGATGAATTGGTCGTCCTCCTTGCCAAAGACTACCAACCAATTTCGGAACTATTGCATAATTTTGGAAGTGGACTGACACTGCAAATCGCCCAAGTCATTCCTACCAACTTGAAAGCGCTGTCGGAAGTGTTGATGAATATTTTTCAAGTTTCTGGACATGCTGCGGAGTGGCTGACGGCTCTGGTCGAGGATGAGATTGATGGTGTTGGGAAAGAAACTCCGGTACGGCGTCTGAGGTGGAGTAGAAGGATAGGATCAAACGAATCCTTCCACTCCGTGAGCGATCGAGAACAGTCTGTCCGAGACATGGGGAAATCTCTTCAAGGCGAGGCCAATCTTCTCTTTCGTGGCAATTCTCTACTCACGCAAGCCTTGGATTTCCACATGCGACGTCTTGGAAAGGAATACCTGGACGACGTCCTGTCAGAGAAAATCATCGAGATCAATTCTCTCAATCCCGACTGCGAGGTCGATCCGTCTCGGATATCAAATACTGAAGATGTCGGCAAAAACTGGAACCTACTCATATCTTTGACCACGGATGTCTGGGACAGCATTTCTGGTTCTGCAACTCGTTGTCCGCCAGAGTTGCGTCAAATCCTGAAGTACATACGGGCAGTTGCTGAAGATCGATATGGAGACTTTCTGCGTACTGTTGCCTATACCAGCGTCTCTGGGTTTTTGTTTCTACGGTTCTTCTGTCCTGCTCTCCTCAACCCCAAGCTCTTCGGACTGCTACGGGATCATCCCCAACCAAAGGCGCAACGGACTCTAACATTGATCGCTAAGAGTTTGCAAGCTTTAGCTAATCTCTCGAACTTCGGCCAGAAGGAGGCATGGATGGAGCCGATGAACCGATTCTTGACAGGCCATCGACAAGGAGTCAAGGATTTCATCGATTCTGTCTGTGCCATTCCCGCAGAGAGGAACTCTTTCGCCCTTCCCGCATCCTACTCCACGCCAATTACTATCCTCGCCCGCCTCCCTCCCACCTCACGAGAAGGCTTCCCGTCTCTCCCGTATCTGATAGACCACGCGAGAAACTTTGCTGCCCTGGTCAAACTCTGGCTCGATGCAACCGCCCAGTATATGGAGCAACAGAGTCTCGAAGGCGAGCTCTTAGAATTCAATCGATTGTGCATCAGTCTCCAACGTCGTACTGATGACTGCATCACAAAAGCCGAATCTGGAGACCGGAATATTGACACCCTGTCGCTGCAATGGGAGGACATCGTCGAAAACTTGGAATCATCTACCATCCACGATGTTGCAAACTCTCATCCAGCAGTGCTGGAAGCCGAGATGCCGCATTCTCCGCCATGGGCAGAGTACGCCGCGCATGTCAGCATCGGAGGTTCCGGAGCGCGTGTAGCACCAGGCAGTTCAGGAAGTGAGATGGGAAGTCGTGAGCGCAAAGAGAGGCAGAGTTTCTGGGAAAGCACATTTGGGAAGGACAACAAATATCAGAGGCCTTACGAGCCGGTGGATGAACATGAAACACCGGGGAGACCGCCAGGAAGTCGGAATGGGAAGCAGCCGATGAGTTTTCTCAGTGGGTTACGGAGAAAGGGAAAAGGGGGTGGCGAGGGATCTGTGAGTACCAGCACAACTACAAGTCCTACTGTTGGTAGCTTGGATAAGGAGACTCCATGGTCTGGGGGGATGATTTGATTTGATTAGTTGGTTATTATACCTGAATTATATCTTGATAGAGGGGTTCTGGAGCGACAGACAGGCGGGTGACTTTTGGCATTTTCTTGGGAAGGTACAAATGGGTTGGGTGTGGGTGCACAGGTATTGCATACATGGCTGGGTTGAGTTTGGACGGTTTTGATTTTTATACCGCTTCTTTTATTTGTTCTCATTCGCAATTCAGCGTGCATGGTATCAATAGTATCAGCAACCAAAGCAAAGCGCAGCACCGATCTTCAGCAGCAAACGCCTCGTTGCTCCGTTTTTTGACTGCCCATGCACTGCTCAAATTTCATCACATCTCATCTACCGGTACCTCATCTCCATAATCGTTCCACCCCCCAAGATGGCTTTGGGAGCTAGAAATGGCGGAGCGGCTTCATGAGAAGAACTTGCTATAAGCAGCCTTCTCCTTCTTAGCCCTCTCAGCAGCCGCCTTCTTCACAATCGCCAACTCCTTAACCACAGCTGCATCGCCGGGGACCAACTTATTCGCCTCCTCAAGGTCCTTCAACGCGGCATCCTCATCCTTCAGCCCGATCTCCGCGACCGCACGACGATATAGCGCCTTCGCCTTCTCGGCATCAGTGATATCAGCCACATCCAGCGCAGAAGATGCATATCTCAACCCATCGCTGAAATCCTTCAGCTTGTTAGCCAGAAGGGCAGAATTCGAATTCAAGATAAAGCGCAGCGCATCAAGACTCTTCTTCGTCTCCACCGGCTCGCCATCCAAGCTCGGATCCTCATTCAGGTACCGCAGCCCCTTCTGATATTTATCCAACCCCAGACTCAAATCGCCCTTCTTGAACGCATCGTTGCCGAAACCCTTCAGGTCCGTTGCGATCTTCATAATCTCCTTCGCGGTAGGAGTGGCCGCTTGATCTTCGGGGAAGTCCTCGTATGGGTCGCCGGTCTTGTCGGGCGCTTTTTCGGAGGCGGCGAGGGCTTCGTCCCCGGTAAGTTGACCGCAGGAGGTGATGGTTACTTCTTTGGTCGGCTTGTCGCCGGGTTGGGTGGGCATGTTTTCGATTTTGCGGACGAGGGATTTGCCATTTAGCACTTCGCCGAAGACGACGTGCTTTCCGTCTAGGTGCGGGGTGGGCACGGTGGTGACGAAGAATTGGGAGCCGTTGGTACCTGGAGGCTCGCGTCAGCCAGTTTTTCTGGAAATTGTAATGTTGGGGGAACGGGGGAGGGCTTACCTGGGCCGGCGTTGGCCATGGAGAGCAAGAACGGCTTCTCGTGCTTGAGATTGAAGTTCTCGTCATCAAACTTGGTGCCGTAGATTGACTCCCCACCAGTGCCATTGTGGGCTGTGAAATCACCGCCTTGGATCATGAATTGCTTGATGACGCGGTGGAAGGTGGAGCCCTTGTACGAAAGCTCGTGGCCGGTCTTGCCTTTGCCTTTCTCGCCGGTGCAGAGCGCGCGGAAGTTTTCTGCGGTCTTGGGGACGACATCGTCGTACAGCTCGAAGGTGATGCGTCCTTCGGGCTTGTTGCCAATTGAGATGTCGAAGAAGACGCGGCTGCGTTTCTTGTCTTCCGTCATTGTGGGTATCGTTTTTGGGTTGTGGTGTGGTGGTTGGGGATTGAGCGAGTGTTGTGTTGATCGAAAAATCGGGGACCTGATCGTGGGGTGGTCTTTAAATATATTCAGCCTCGTTTCGAGTGCTTTCCATATGCGGAATTTTTGTTTTCCCGCTTCACCGCATGTAAGACTGATCACATGACTGTTGGTTTTGTCTGACTATTTAGATGATTAACGGTTCACTTCCGATCTTGAAGGGACCTCATCACGTTTGATTTATTGCCTGCAAGACATACGATAAGTCTGAGATTCCAGGAGCTTGCTCAACGTATCACGTGCTGCTTGGCTTTTGGGCATGGTCTATGATCCACGAGCGGGAGCTTGCAGAGACAGTAAACCCAGAGAGCCCAGTCCATATGATGCATGACATTGAATATACAACTTGTCTCTTACAGCTGAAAGATTTCCTAGTTAGGATTTCTCTATGCCAACAGCATTCGCATCTCATTTCTGCCCACTCGGACCCGCTGACATTTCCAATGTAACCTAAAGCATGATCAGTTTTCGAAACATTCAGAACATGGGAATATCTGACAGGTCCATCATTGACCAGAGCCACCTCCTAGAAGTACGGTAAGCAGTGCGATCGCATCCCTCGAGGTGAAGAACTTGCCATCATGGCCTGGAAAACCCCATCTTTAACCTTTTCTTGTTTGTAGCCTTCTTGGACTTTCGAAAAGAAAACCTCATAAAGCGCCTTGGCCTGGTCTCCGCCTAATGCACCGTGAAAATCCGGCTTGCTTCCCTTCTTGGTGCTTGCAAGTAAAGTGAACTGAGAGACTGACGAAGGATAAGTAAAAGTATGGGGGCAACCAGCAATCATTCCTCACCGCACAAGACCTCTCCATTGATATCTTGAACACTTTGTTTCCACTACCAACAATTAGAAATGCGAGCAGATGCAGAATGTTCAATCATGTCCCAACCCGTCCACCATTGTCATCGTCCCACAGTCGCATTTTGAGCACCTTTGACGCTAAATGCTCTGCATCCTTCTCGGTATCGCCAGGCGCCATAGCAGCAAACACGAGAATTCCTTTCCCAATGGACGAAACCAATTGCTTATCAACAGTGACTGAAGCAGATAACACGCGCTGGAGAATGGCTGAGAAAGGTCAGAGAACCTTCTGAATACTTCTGTCCGGAGGACTTGCCTTTCATTGTATCAAATTTGCTGTCAGATGAACTTCTCAATACGACATAACACCAGGGCGTCTAGAAGCCTGGTCCAATAGAACACTTTCAATGCTTCATGAGTTGGTGCTGCGAGTGTGAAAGATCAGATGAAAGTACAGTAAGTCGGTTTCAGATGATGCAATGTCCCAGACCGGCCAATAAAAATAGGGATGATCAACCAGAGGCTTCAAAATACTTGAACAAAACTCAATTATCCAGGGAAACCACACCCCGTAGGCCGTGCATTGCCACAAATTATGACCAATCTTCAATTCGGAAGGGTGGAGGAAGTTGAAGAGCCATTCCCCAGATTTCAAGGGCTAGTCGCATGCTGCAGGAAAGTGCCACCAAGGATCTAAGCGAGCCAATCCAGAAGGCGCGTACCTCCAAGGCCGAAGCAGCTTCAACCATCCCAAACGATCTCGCGCTCACGATATTCACTCTCCAGACAGAGCCTCGTGTAAAGTTTCCTGTATCAACATTCCTACCTCCGATCCACCTTGTACCCGACATCGCGCCGCGCATGGGGCTGCAAATTCGGCACTCACAACCTGATCCGTGGACACGACACCAATTGTTCAACAGCAAACCAACCATAGCTATTGCACCCCTCCTCAACCCACGATGGCGCAACGAAAGCTCCAGCAGGAAGTCGATAAGTGCTTCAAGAAGGTTACCGAAGGCGTTGCAGAGTTCGAGTCTATCTACGAGAAGATCGAGCAATCTACAAATGCTGCTCAAAAGGAGAAGCAAGAAGACAATCTCAAGCGTGAGATCAAGAAGCTGCAAAGGCTTCGGGACCAGATCAAGACATGGGCGGCTAGCAACGACATCAAAGACAAGGGGCCGCTGCTAGAGTATCGGAAATTGATCGAGACAGTATGCAGATCTATCACAACGTTCGTGTTATTTGCTAACGGGCTCTAGCAAATGGAGAAATTTAAAGCTGTAGAGAAGGCCATGAAGACGAAAGCATATTCGAAAGAAGGTTTATCAGCAGCTGCCAAGCTGGACCCCAAAGAACGGGCGAAGATGGAGGCGTGCGAATTCCTCAGCAATATGGTGGACGAGCTGGAACGACAAATAGAGCAGCTCGAGGCGGAGGCGGAGGGAATACAAGCGACGATGAAGAAGGGGAAGAACCAAACATCGAAGGCAGATCGAATGGCCGAGATTGAACGAATCACAGAACGACATAAATGGCATCAGGGGAAACTGGAGCTCATCAAACGGTCGTTAGAAAATGGAGGGGTGGAAACCGAGCAGGTCAACGATCTCGAAGAAACCATTCGATATTATGTTTCCGATGGCATGAATGATGACTTTATGGAGGACGATGAGATGTACGACGATCTCAACCTCCAGGAAGAGGAGGACAACTACGGCATGAATAATGACAATGACCGGGTGTCCTCCCAAGACACACAATCAGTGCAGGAAGAGACACCTGAGGTCGAAACACGATCGAGTAGTATACCTGGGAAGTCGAAGGTGCCGGTAGAGCCTCCTGTGGCTGCTGCGCGAAGACCCTCGACACAGATGAAGAGTCCTCTGCCGACGCTGGCCACATTACACACTCCGTCGCCGACGCTTTCCAATGGAACCATCAGCCATATGAAGCCCGCGGCGGTACCTACCAGGCCTCCAGGGGAGACTTTGAAGTACGCTTCAGCGGCTGCCGCAGCTGCGGCGAGTGACAAAAGTAATATGGGAATTGCTCCGTTACCTCCTCCACCTGAAGCTCTACCTGCACCTAGTTCCTCTGTTACCCATCCCCCGTTACCACCGCATGTGGCTCGGGAACCTAGCGTTACTTCGTCCCCTACTGCAGTAAATGCCCAACCTGCAGGTGTGAACCAAACGCCTGTGAGCCGGACCAGTATTCCAACAGCTGCCTCTGTGTCTGAAGCCGCCTCAAGTGCACAAACCAAATCCCCAGCGTTGAGCCAGTCAAGCGCGGTGCCTAGCGCTAGCAGTACCTCGCAACCGCCTGTACCAGAGCGCTCGGAAAGCACCAGGCCGGGTCCATCGAGAGTATCGTCAGGAAAAGTCCCAGCTGTGTCGGAAGCAGTGGAAAGTTCAAAGGCTGCCCCTCCTAAGCCGAACGGCATCACAAATGGTGTCAAGAATATTGTTCCAGAGGAAGACGAGTCCATCTATCATCTTCCGTCCGGACTGCAAGATTTACTCCAATCATTTGAGGCGACCCAACGGCGAGTCACCAGTGCCCCATCACAATCATCTCAGAGAATGCTGGCATCTTCTTTGAATAGTTGTCCGGATACGATTGACGTAGGAACGCCGAGGAACTACAAGCCAAAGAACCCAATTCGGACTCCTGCGTACTATCCTCAAGAGGTTGATCCCGTATTTGATGATCCTCGGTTGTACACCCGGATTGATCCAGATACTTTGTTCTATGTCTTCTACTACAAGCAGGAGACATATCAACAATATCTTGCTGCCAAAGCTTTGAAGGATCAAAGCTGGAGATTCCACAAGCAATATCAAACATGGTTTCAACGTCACGAGGAGCCCAAGACCATCACGGAGGAGTTTGAGCAAGGCACCTACCGCTTCTTTGACTACGAGAGTACATGGTATGTTGGACATCTGGCTCATAACGTTGCCCCCACTGACTATTCCGACAGGATGAATCGTCGGAAGGCCGACTTTAAGTTCGCGTACAAGTTCCTGGAAGATGATGTATGATTTATTGACGGGCGTGCAAGGAATTCGAGTTGGAAGGTCGGTTGGCGCATGGCATTGCTCTGACCGAGGCCTGGCTGGGATAATTGACGTTCACCGTCTTAATTAGCAAACAAGTCTGCTCATCTGATCGAGATGTTGTTTGTGTAACCGCTTTGTTTTCCCTCAGTATACCCGTCTCCTGGCTCGCGCATTTGTGGGTCTTTACAAGAAAGCACTGCCTGGGAGATACCAGATCTTACGTGAAACTTCCTGATATATAATAATTACGTTGTTCTCGGTCACCACATTCGGAAAGGTACCTACCGAATATTTAGGCTGACGCTGCAGCTTCGGACCCCACGCCCATCGATTGGTGATCGATCTTGGAGGCGAAAACGAGGACAGAAAGCCAGCAAATGATTTGAAGCCTTATAGATATGATGGATCTGAATTAGGCGAGAGGAGGTCTCTTGGATGCGACCCCAGATTGATGCAGAACAGCTCAGATCCGCCTGCGTTGCTGCCCGATGAGTGCACTCCAGTTCGCAAACGATTTTGGGGGAGGCGGAAAGGGCAAAGTATAAGAGTGATTGCTTATCCCAACAAAGATATGCTTTCTGCAGGAGATCTTGTCCTTGTATGTTCCGGATGCCTCGATCAACACCGCCCTTTGAGCCCCTTATCACTGATTTGAGTGAGGTTCAGATGTGATCGCCGCCCAAGCAGTATTTTGGCTCGCCCCACTTTGAGGCGGCGATTGGTCAATCGCGACTACCTCCCTTCTGGCCTTCTCAAACGAGACTAAACCAAACTTCTCTTTCTATTATTATCTCCGGAAGAGGATCTTTTATCCTCTGCCTCGCCCATCAATTCCACTGAAAGCTAACACTGCGTAGGGAAATTATCTGGCTGCTCGTCTTCATCGCAAAGTATCACACCGGTCCCAGGCCTCCCAAAGCTTCTCCAGATCCACCAGCTTCACAGCCTCCTTGGACCTTCACATGACAAGAGGCCTCAATTGTCCACACGCTTCAGGCCACTGGGCAGCAAGCAGCAGGGCGTCAACGATTCGACGGGATGTCTCAGGGATCTTTCCACCCTCGTCAAACCGCCTCATGATCCGGAGTTCTAGAACTTCAAGCGGCGTCGAGGCAAAAGGGAGGCGGGCGAAGCTGCGAACAACCCCGCCCCGCCCAAGGCTGGCTGCCTAACACCTCACACCTTCGAGAATGGCACCCCCCCAACATCTCCCAATTCTCCAACCAACAGAATGGATGCTGATACAGCTCACCTCGCATATTCATTCTGCACTCGTCCTGGAATGGCTATTACACCAACAGGGCGACGATATAGAGCTGCGCATGTCCCGAATCTTGCTGAACCTGCTTGTCTTCCTTCAACATCCAGGTGCTGGAGCAGTAGCTCGTCGCCCGATCCTACCAGTTAGTTATCGGAGAAATCTATGCTTCAGAGGCAGTGTGCCCGATGTGTCGTGGCACGAACAAATCTGCAGCATCGCCTCACCGGTTGTCGTGGGCTCGTGCCAGAGGGTGCGAAGCCAACAACACGGCGGGAAATCAGCCTCCCAATCTGCCTAACAGTTGGCGAGACCGGAAAGCGGATCCTGAACCCGTTCGCCTCAGCAAGGCTGTAGGCGTAATGACCACCAGCTCAATGGTTCATGCTTTTTCTATTGCTTTGAGGTCGCACAACGACGAGGCTCTGAGGCATTTTCATGGGAGAATTCGTCGGATCTAGCCATATTGCAACAACCCTCCCAAGCTTACAAAAGTCGGCGACGAGTTATAGCGTTTCTTAGCCGTGGGCTCTCAGTCCGTCTCGGTGAACTGATCTGGGCAAGCTTGATGGTCTGCATACAAGGCGGTCTAAAGTCTCGCTCCCGAGCCGTGGTTGTCACAGCCCTGCCTCAATATCAAGTAGGCGCCTCCAGGGCTTGCAAATCACTGGATGTCATCTCTTCACGTTTCCCTCTCCCCAGATGCATATGAATCAAACCCATCACACCGGCGCCATGTGTTTAGATTCTGGTAAAGTGGCCCTTGATCCATGCGAGCCGAATATGTCACACATGACTGCCCTGGAAGATCTCGGCATGGGTGAAGGAGGCGAAGCTTTATAGAAGTCCTCCCTCAATGCACATATGGTAAGATCAGCAACAAGTGTGTATCTAGATCTTTGCCTTTAGTTGTTAGTATACCTGCCCGCCTTTCTCTTATCGCTTCCTTGAACCTCCTCCTAGATAGTAAGTAAATTTTTCCACCAGTCTTCCTGTCAGAGTTTGACATGTCACAGCCCCATTTTGTAAGAGCTGGACTCTCCTTAGGACGGGCCAAACAGAACCTCCAAAAATGGGAGACCACCACTTCTACTTCACTGTGGAAGGCGATGTCAAATACTCCCCCAACGATCCCATGGTAGTCACACCAGGATATCACATGAGTGGAGGTTTTCCGTTAGACCGTCTATCTAACACCAGCAGCGACAGCCAGCTTTCTTGCTCTTCCGGGAATTGCCTATCGCCCCCATCTCATGCTGACAATATGTCCAACTCGTCGTTGTATGGCAACAATTCTCTGCCTCCACAGCAATACGATTCATCGTTGAACTACCCCTACTTCCCAGAGGCCGAGACTAGACACACGCCATCCAGCCTAGGCTGGCCTCGAGGCACTGAACTTGTGAAGCTGTACAAATTCATCGTGTCCAAGGGCAAATCACCGTACTTTCAGCTGCAGCAGAGGTTCACACCAACTTATGAGACTCCGCAAAAGGTATATTTGGATGAACCAGCGTATGTCCTTCCCGTTAATGACATATTATGCTTTGCTTACACTTTTCCAGACCAGGGTCGTACAAAAAGAATACATTTCCTTGCCAGTATCCGGGAATATGCAATGGAAAGGTCGCTGCCTTCGGTCGGCCAGCAGACCTTGAACGCCACTATAAGAATGTCCACGCCGATGAAAAGGATTCATTCCGTTGCGACTACCGCAAGTGTTCTCGATCCAAAGTAGACAACGCTTTTACGCGAAAGGATCACTACAGAGACCATCTGCGAGACTACCATAAGGAAGATATCGGCTGTGCCAAAGGCGAGAAGTCATCAAAAGAGAAAGATAAAATAAAGTGGCAGAAAGCACAGAGAGCATGGCTTGACGAACGCAATATTAGCTACACCAACTGGCGCTGTGTCAGATGCCTCACCAAGAACTATGTTGAACAACAAGGATGGGAATGTTCGACATGCAAGAGTCCCTGCGAAGAAGATCGTGTCAGAGCTCGCCAGAACCTTGGTCCTGGGATGCAAACCCCAGATGATCGCAGCGAAGTTACCATGGTGGATGACGCTCAGTATGCGGCTCCCTATTGCGCCACTTGCCATGGTACCTCGTATGTTGATTATGGATATGGCGCCTCTCCATGCTCCGACTGCCATCCTGCTGCGGGGTATTCCTATCAGCCTATCGTCTATCAGCAGTAACTGAAGGCAGCCACGTGTGATAGTCGATGACTATAGCTACATTAGATTATGGGATCGCAATATGATATTAATAGGGGTGGCTAGATTGTTTTCGGAGTAGGAGTAGGGAGGCGGAGCGAAATGGATGGCGTTTTCAGAGGCTGGGTACAAGGGGTCGAGGCTATCATCTATGTGCTTCCTTTCCTTCAACAGCTCGAGGTTCAAATATAACTTTGAGTTTCTCTTTGGTGGGTGGGCGGGATATAAGGCATTGGGTTCGGCGAACATTGAAGGAAAGAAAGGTCAATAACATCTCTTACCCTCTCTCATTATCTCTCTTCCTTTCTCAACTGTTTTACTGCTGGGTTGGGTATTTTATATTTATGTTTCTTATACGATATGAATGGTGTGTTTGTGGATGGAGTCTCGGTCCTGGGGGGGTGGGAGGTGGCGTACAATATCTGATCGGGCATTTCTCAGCGTTGGCTTCGATGATGGTAGAAACAGTACTTCGTCGGGTCGGTGGGCTTGTTATGACTATGAGTACTCACGAATTTCTTTGTGGTATATTCGCGGGTTGGATAGTAAAGTAGTCTTTTGTTAAATCACGGTCTTTACCCTCATTTGCGTTGGCATTGATGAGTGATCTGAGGTGACTTTGCCAGGGGAAAAGGGATGACCTCGGTAATGGGACGTTGAATAGTTGCGAGTTCTGGACTTAGCAGCAATTGTGGCCCTGATGTTCCTCTGCATAGGCTCCTACCTTAGATCTTCATGATTTCATCTTCTCGTCTGCAAAGTACAACCCCTATTCGTGTACCCGAGCACGTCGACACGTGACACGATCCTCATCTTTGTGGAATAACGGATATTGACGGCCGAGCAGATGTGGGGAGGTGTCTCCGTTCTCGGATAGCTGTTGGAGCTTGAGCTCGAAAATGAAAAGTTGAATTTTTCCAAGAGACCTAAAGTCGAAATGTTTTTCTCGCTTCGAAATAAAAGCCAACAAGTACCTTTTCGCCGCACGATTTCGAGGCTCTTTCAACGTTGCCGCAATTCACCCACGGCTAAAGTAACATCCCTCTCTCGGTGAAACTCGAGTCGTATCCCCGTGGGACACCCCACATTCAACCGCGAACGCCCAACCGTTTACAACCTCGGGACGACGCACGCCAATCTCTCCAGCTAAGGTGTTATCTCTCTACACTAAGAACAGGAAGGAACGAAGAAGAAACTACACCGTCTTTCGCAGCGACTGCAGACGCTCCTCCTCCCTCACCATGAACGTCTCACGGAGCAACCTCGCGCGCACGCTCTCCAGACTCTCCTCCGCCTCCCCCTTCCTATGCGCTCCCCGCAACCCTGCATTCATCGGCACATTGTCACCGCAGTTCCAGCGCAGCATGGCGACCTTCAAGAAGATCAAGGTCAAGAACCCAGTGGTGGAGCTGGACGGCGACGAGATGACGCGCATCATCTGGAAGGACATCAAGGACAAGTTCATCCACCCGTACCTGGACATCGACCTCAAGTACTACGACCTGGGGCTCGAGTATCGGGACGAGACGAACGACCAGGTTACGATTGATAGCGCAGAGGCGATTCAGAAGTACAGTGTTGGAGTTAAGTGCGCCACTATTACGCCGGACGAAGCGAGGGTTAAGGAGTTTAATTTGAAGCAGAGCACGCCTTCCCTCTTTACTACCTTTCTATCCATTCTTGCTTGCGACTACTGGCGGAATTTGCTAATATTGTGACGATTGACAGTGTGGCTATCCCCCAACGGCACAATTCGAAACGCATTAGGAGGAACCGTCTTTAGAGAACCCATTGTCATCCCCCGCATCCCACGCCTGGTCCCAGGCTGGAAGAAACCCATCATTATCGGCCGTCACGCTTTCGGGGACCAATACCGCGCGAAGGACCTCGTGGTTCCGGGCAATGGCACGCTGAAGATGGTCTTCACACCCGTAGGAGGCAAGCCGGAAGAAATCGAGGTCTTTGAGTTCAAGACTGGCGGCGGGGTAGCGCAGACACAATACAACACCGACGAGTCGATCGAGGGCTTTGCTCACGCAAGTTTTAAATTGGCCCTGGCGAAGAGTCTGCCGTTGTACATGAGCACGAAGAACACGATTCTCAAGAAGTACGATGGACGGTTTAAGGATATCTTCCAGGCGATCTATGATAAGGAGTACAAGAAGGCGTTTGAGGAGAAGAAGATTTGGTATGAGCATAGACTTATAGATGATATGGTTGCGCAGATGATGAAGAGTTCCGGAGGGTACATTATGGCTTTGAAGAGTATGTCCCTTAACCCCTCTTTACCCCTCCAAAAGCTGATGGAAACAGATTATGACGGCGACGTTCAGTCCGATATTGTAGCCCAAGGCTTCGGCTCCCTCGGCCTCATGACATCCGTCCTCATCACGCCCGACGGCAAGACCTTCGAATCGGAAGCCGCACACGGGACCGTCACACGCCATTACCGCGAGCATCAAAAGGGCAACGAGACATCCACGAACCCGATCGCTTCGATCTTCGCCTGGACCCGAGGATTGGTCCAACGAGGGATTCTGGACGAGACGCCGGAGGTCGTGGCGTTTGCGGAGAGCCTAGAGAAGGCATGTATCGATACAGTCGATATTGACGGCATTATGACGAAGGATCTCGCGTTGGCGTGTGGGAAGACGGGGAGAGAGGATTATGTTACGACGACGGAGTATATGAATGCGGTTGAGAGACGGATGAAGAGCCTTTTGAAGCAGAAGCTGTAGATGGGGATCCCAGGCCCTGCATAGAGATTTGATCTTGGTTAGCTGGCTAAGAGAGACATAAAGGAAAGAGGGTATCGGTGATGTCCTTGATTTGGATAGAATGGCTTGCATTGCTTGCTCGTTCGATAGAGCTGCTGCAGCATTGTACATAGAACTGCATTGCATTGCATACAAGACCATTAAGACTTTTTGCATTTCAAACTGAGTCGATTCCCAGATCTGATGTGACTTATTCGTTATTATGCTCGTTTCACTATTTTACAGGTCTTCATCCCAAAACTCACTTTCCAGAGCCAGATGGTCTCCATAATCAAACGCCGCCCATCCCATCCATTAATATCGCACTCAAATAGGCCCAAACGAATGAGGATCGGCAGCAGGAGAACTCAACTTCGCCCTGCCCTTTCCCTTCCTTCCACTCGTAGCAGGCGTCGTCTCATCACTCTTCTTCTTTCGCGGCTTCTTCGCCTTGCCTTCCCCAGTCGCCCGTCCACCCTTAGGATGATACCCACCATCATCTTCCTCCCTCTTCCTCTTGCCCTTCGCGTGCACCGGGCCACCTAACGCTGCATCATACCCAATTCCGTCCTCCTCCACAAACTCCAATGCATCAGGCTTGCTTGGAGCTGGCATGCTGGCTCGTTTTCCTGCTCCGCGTAAGGCGCCTGGCTTGCCATGCGACTTTTCGCTGCTTTCGCCGTCTTGCAGGAAGATCTGAGGCACGTTTCGACGCAGCCAGTTGTATGGGCTGTGGAAATTGCCGAATGTGAGGTCGTGCTGAGGCGTATTTTGGAATTGTGGGGGAAGAGGGGCCACGAGGCCGAGGGAGGCGTCGACATCGTCGATGTAGTCGTCGAGTTGATCGGGCGTGAGGTATGCTAGTGGCGCTGCTTGTCCTTCGTCTGGCTCGAGAGAGGTCATCAGCTCTGAAGGGACGCTTGGGTGGTTGAGAGAAAGGTGTGGGGTGGCTGTCATCAAGGTAGCGAGAGATTTGAGGGGTTTGGAAGCGTCGTTCGAGGAAGCTTTTTCAGATATCATTGAGCGGATTTCGTTGTAGAGGGCTTGGCCTTCGGGGGTTTGTAGTTCGGCTGCATTATAGAGGTCATCGTTGCTCACAAGAGGGGGGATCGGGGAAATGGCGGGGATGTCGGCCGTCAGGTCGATGCGCTTGTCGACTGGAATCTGCGCAGATTCATTGACATCGAAGAGGAGGTCGAGGAGTTGACTGGTGCGCAAAGAAGTCAGTTTGTCTTGCTTGTGGGAAAAGGATCTTGCTCACTCGTTCTGCTGCTTCAGTCTTTTGGCAGTCTCCATAGCTTTTTTTTCTTGGTTGAAGTAATCATTGCTTTTGCCCATCGAGTCGTCGAACTTGATTCTCATCTTCCGATACTTCTTCCTGAAGGGAGGCATGTTAGCAGAGCTCAATGAGGCCGTTCATCATGGTTTGGTTTGCGCTAATGACAATGGATCACGGGTGTTGAGAACTGAAGCTCAACCCCGAATGCGACGTACTTGAATGACTTGTAGGTAGCCTTTGGCTCGTCGAGCTTTCCCTTTGCCATGTCCTCGTCCTGTTCCATTGCCGTGTCGAACACAGGACCTTCGTCGCTGGTCGAAGCCATGATGGTGGTGGTTTGTTATTGGAAGGATGATAACATTTGTGTGGTGGTTGATGTCAGGCACAACTCATGTCAAGAACCTGTGAATACTCGAAGCGGTGTCATTGGCGGGTTATTGAATAGACTGTCAAAGTCATCACCATGAACTTAAGCATTTGGAAGTCGCGAATGCAACTATAAAGCGGCGGTCCGCTCTGTAGAGCAGCGTCCATCTAAAGACAGAGCGATACCCAGAAACGTTAGATCCGGAGCTTCAAGAGCTTGAGGCCGACCACATATATAGAAATTATTTTTGTAAATAAATCTCGATCGTGAAAGATTCTATCTACTGATCAACTACGCCACGTCCATCTTGGCCTATCATGAGAACTGTTACGCTTCATTTCAAGTAGCAATTGGCACCGTCCTGTACAAGAGAGACTCACCGTCCTCCTCGAATAACTCGTACCCCACCTGCTTTTCCTTCAAGGCGGGGCCTCTCCATCTCCCATCAACATACCCTCATACGGGAACCTGCTCCCCAACAGCCTCGTCCAGATACCAAGGGAAATATACCAGATATCCTCTGCTTCTGCCGAAGCGACTCAATCTCAACGGAGGTCCAAGGGCTCCATTGAGAGAGATCAGGAACTGCGACCTTCTCCAACTGAAAAGTCTACCTTCGCCGTGGCCCGCCCTACCCTCCTTCCACCCTCGACTACCACTGCGTCAACATACGTGGTAGATAATTAAGCAACACAGCTCCGCTCAATATTACCGTCAACCTTCACTTCGAATCCTCGTATACCTCCTCCAGCCATGGCTACCCCAATCGACGTCGCTGTCGCTGGGACAAGCAAAACCCTCAAGTCCAAAGCTCCAAAGCTGGCTTCGAAGTCAAAAAAAGACAAGCCAAGTAAGAATAGGAAGGCAGAAGGACTTGATGAGGTCCCAGAGAAAGCTATTAAGCTTGCACATGCATCAACACCTGACGACGGAGCATTGTCAGCCCCGAAAGGAAAGAAAGATAAGCCCAGCAAAAAAAGAAAGGCAGAATCACTTGATGAAGCTCCGCAAAAGTCTACCAAGTTTGCAGATGCATCCTCATCTGACGAAGGCTTCTCGGTAGCTGCTCCAGAATCTGCATCCCAAGTCGTTGAAGAAACTTCCGAGCAGCCCCCATCTAAGAAGCGCAAAGCCTCAGTTGAGGAGATTGAAGTCGATATCACCGCTCCAGAGCCACCTTCCAAGAAGGCTCTTCGTCGTCTCAAGAAGGGAAAGCCTCTTCCTCCTTCCAAGTCTGGAGCTGAGTCTACCCCTGAGCCAGAAAAGAAGCAAGCGAAGAAGAGTGAGGTTGAGAAGAGGTCTGAACATGGTATCTGGATTGGCAACTTACCATGGCACCTTTCCAAGGAAGATTTGCGGAAGTTCTTTGTTGAGTATTCAGACATTACCGAAGAAATGATCACCCGAGTCCATATGCCAACGCCGAACGATGGCAAGCCAGCTAATAAGGTCGAAGAGAAGAAGAAGTTCGTAAAGGTTGTGAACAACCAAGGATATGCTTATGTTGACTTCAACTGCTCGGAAGCCGTCGGCTATGTTATCGAATTGTCTGAACAGCTACTAGGAGGACGACGAGTTCTGATCAAGAACAATAAGTCATTTGAGGGTAGGCCTCAGAAGACCAAGGAGGAGAGCAGAAATGATGGCAAACCACCGAGCAAGAGAGTCTTCCTTGGTAATCTGAGTTTTGACACCACGGAGGACAGTCTCAAGGAGCATTTTGAGAAGTGTGGAGCCATTGCCAATGTGAAGGTCGCACAGTTTGAGGATTCTGGCAAGTGTAAAGGGTATGCTTGGATCACGTTCGAGGAATTGGAGGGTGCAGAGAATGCTGTTCGAGGTTTCGTGCGCATCGAGGAGGACCTTTCGGATGCATCTGAGTCTGAGCCGGAGGACGAAGCATCTGATTCAGAAGGTGTCCGCAAAACAAGGCCCAAGAAGACCAAGACGAGAAAGTGGTGGGTCAACAAAATCAAGGGCCGACCGTTGCGTATGGAGTTTGCAGAAGATGCTCAAGTCCGTTACAAGAAACGATACGGCAAGGACGGTACCAAGAGCAGACCTACAGAATCCCTTGAAGGAGCAACGGAGGGCATCAGGGAGAAGATCAGAGAAATCCCTAAGAAGGTCGAGTACATGCTGCCGCATGGTAGTGCTCGATTGACGGGCGGCATTGTTGAGAGTACTGGGAAAAAGGTTACCTTTTAAGCTTAGCGACCCCGTTAGTGGAGAATTGAGATGTTGATTTACTCCGTGCTGCGCATGAAATTTCCCTCTCTTTGGCAACCTCGAATACTCACACACACACCCCTCCTAATAACACTACCACGCTCATCATGTCATCCACATACGCAAATCACAGCCGCGCGCCCAAGCCCCTGTACTGCAACCCACACACAATGCGCGCCAGGTATAAGCATGTTGAGTCATGGGAACCCAAGAACAAGGCCGAGCAAGAAGTTCGCCAAAGTTCAGCAAGGACTTCTTGAAAGTGGCAGCAAAATATCGACAACAATTTTCGTCCGGTCAACGAAAGTGAATATTGATTACAAAAATGGACTGTTAGCAGGTTACAAACCACCCCTGACAAGTCAAACTCCCCGACTCCCGGAGCTGTAAATGTCCCTCTTACTCCAGTATGGAGATGTCTGCATTATGTTATATACTTACAGTTGCGCTATCGATGCTCTTCCCCGTTAGATCCTATGTTGATTTCTGCAGGGTAGTAGAGGAGTTCGGTACGGACTTGCTAAAGCCGCATAGAACAAAGCTTACGAAGAGAACAAGCTCAAGTCCACCAATCGGGCCACAGGCTATCCCATCAGCTGTCCAATGGAGAATTGGTCGAGTGACTCTAGCATCTTGCCTACCAATAAATTGCGAGAGACTTGCAGCGGCGAAACATCAAGGTCATGATCGATTGCCGATATTTTAACTTGTTCCTTCATATCAATATATTCTCGAAGAAATCTCGACATTTGGGCATCATAGCAAGCCTCACCGACTGTTCCTATAGAGGGCTTGTGTTCGTATCTTCGAACGTGATCGAACCTAGGCATTTGTACCCCAGTGGGTAATTGTAATTTTGCGGAGGAAGACGGGAGACGGACAATATAGAGTCTTCGTCCACATTTATATACCCTCCCAGGCCTCCTTTTCCTCTGATGACTAGATTTGCTTGAATATTGTGAGCTGGTCACTTTCCTTCTTTCTTCATAATCTTCTTGACGAGATACTTATAACTCAATCTATACGCCCGTTCGGTCAATAATTCTGGAGTCTGCAATGGTCCACGCCAAATTATGTGTTCGTTGAAGAATTTTTCCTTTCTGACGAGCAGCTCCATAGTTCCAAAGACAAGAGATTGTCGTAATCTGCCAAGCCCACTCTTTTGCTCGTGGAGAGTGCTGGCAGGTTGAGCGTTAACCCATGCCTTGATGGCATCCCAAGCTGTCTGGATGGCCTGGCATTCAGACGCAATTGATTGAATCGTCAGCTCAGCATGCTTGTGGCCCTGGGACAAAGTGCATAGGCCGATTGGAGCCAATTTTGAGGTAAGGCCAGCGCTGCCATTCATGATAGCTAAGACTGCGGTCCGCAATTGTCCACGACGATTGCTAGACAGAATCTCCCATCTTGAGAACTCGAGCCTGGATAGGTGTAGTGACAAGAACGGCCAAGATCAATTCCATGCGATGTCATTCATGATTTGATAGTTGAAAGATGATGTGTCTGCCAGTTTTCTTGCGAGAGGTAAGGCTGTCGACGAGTCTGTTATTAGCACGATTAGCATATCCCATGAATTCTAGCTCCTTGATTGTGTCATCCACTTTGTGCTTTGCTTCAATATACGGCTTTTTTTCGTTTACATCCAGGTGGATAAGTGGCGGTATGGGCAGTGGAAGAACTACTCATCAGCTCTGGAGCAGAGTCTTCCTCTCCATATGGTGTTGGTCCGATTAGAGGATCCATCTTAAGCCCCCTTATCAAGCGGTCTTCCCCGACGAAACCATGTCCGAAACCTGCTCTTCCGCAGCCGCAGCCGCACTCAGGCCAGATGTTCGGTATATTTTGTTTGATGGGAAGTGGTAGCCTAAAGCTCCGATGACTTGCAGGCAGTTGCACTCTGGAGACCGCGGCTCCACCAATCACAATGGTCTACTACATTTCAACACAGAACACAGCCCGCGCAGCGCAAGCGTAAGGCTGGGCTTGCTATCGTATCGCGGTTCTTGGCAGCAATGTAGTTGCCCAGGTGTGAAGGCAGGAGCTGCATGGCCACCACGGCCTTACGCCACAAATCAGCTTAACTCTAATAGTTCACCGGTTCTGTTACTCTTGAAAAATCTAAGAAAAGGCCCAGTACAAGTATAAGTTCTCGCGATGGCGGCAAAGGAGCCATCGATCCTCCCTTGTCATATCGAGTTGCCAAAAGTCATTTCAGTCGTTACTATCATAGAGATCTCTAGATTCGCATTACAACCTCCGAGGGGCATCTAATCTGAATGTAAGATTCCCGGCGCTACCTCCGTTAAATTTTTGGTTCAAACTAACTAAGAGTATAGAAAGCAATATAAAAATGCTAGCCCAGCGGCTGGCTTTTGTTGCAATATGTCTGTTTCTGGTGTTGCCTCCAGTGCAGTGTTTTGGCACAGTCAATGGCATAGGACAAATGGCTGAGCACGAACGAATGACTCGCGATGCACTTGCTTGCGCTCCGGGCGCAAAGAGCACAGGAGATTGTTTTGAACCTCTCTCAATAGACGCACTCGCTGGCAAGAGCAAAGCCACAGGAGCTGTACGTATATCCTTCGAGTCTTTCATCTAATCACTGGTTATCTTAAGAGTCTCAATCTCAGAACAAAGCCACTTGTCTTTTGCTGCGTGAATAAGAAAATGCTGACTCAGAGAACTTCTAGGTAGGAGCACCAGACCTTGATGAGACATTTTCCTCACTGGCCCACTGTGACGATGCAGACTACCTTGACTACTCAAAATACTCTATTCCTGGCACATACCCACGCACCCGCGCACAGGCTACACAAGCCATGCTGGATTGTCTCGCACATCTATCTGGGCGGTTCTCGGATGGACTAACCGATGCTAAAGCGTTGCTGGACAGTAAAGACAACATTATCAAGAAGGAAGTAAATCTTGATGGAAATGATTGTACATTCGTTCCAAGCGCCAAAGGCCGTGCGAAATGCGACGCAATTGAAGGATTTGGTCGAGCATTACATGGTGTCCAGGATTTTTATTCCCATAGCAATTGGGCGGACGAGTCTGATCCTGCCCTCTCCACATCAATTACGAATCCTCCAGGGCTTCGGCTCCCTGCACCGGCAGGTTTCCTCGACTTGAGGAGTGCCATGACCCCCGCTGGGTTCTCCATTCCACCAGAATTGATCACCGGATGCTTCATTTACAAAGCAAGTGATGGAACGGACTTTAGCGGCTCGAAGGAGTGCGAGAAGCAAGGACGACTTACACACAAAACTTTGAACAAAGACACCGGTACTATCAATGTGTTTCCAGGAGTCCCAATACCTCCAGGAAGTCCAATTACTCGTAGCCCGACAACACCGAGAGGCAAAATAGGCAATAACTTTGAACTTGCTGTTGAGGGAGCTATTCTCGAAACACGGCGTCAGTGGACCGACTTCCGTGCCAAGCTATTATCCTTATATGGCCCCAAGCAAGCTAGTCTTATAGTATGCGCTCTCACTAGGGACCAACCTTGGAAGGATTGCACTGGTCGGAAAATGGCACTTGTCATTGACAGCTCCGGCTCCAACCAAGAGACCGACCCTTCAAACTTGCGCATTTCAGCTGCGCAAGAGTTCGATGCAACTCTTGTTACTGAAGCTTCAGTTGCACCAGACAACTTCCCTGATAAAGTTACGGTTATCGACTTTGATACAAGCGCCCGAGTCATTTACCCATTGGGAGATCCCGCATCTGCGAGTTTCGATGGTATTGATTCAGACGGCGGTACTTTCATTGCAGGAGGCGTCGCTCTCGCTATCCAGGAGCTGACTAAGGATGCAACGGATCCTACGGAAGATCACGCCGGGATAATCGTCTTTACTGACGGCCAAGATAGTGACATCAGTGCTCTTGTAGCGACAATTGATGATGCTACTAATAAAGGAATACGCCTTTCCTTCGGATTCCTGTCACCGCCCGCAAACCCTGTAACTCGCCGAACTAGACGTCGTTCAACCGATCGTCGAGCACGAGCTCTCTATCCACGACAAAGCAATGCTGGTCCTCCTCATGAATTGCTTGCTGCGGTGCTTAGAACTGGTGGCGTCTTCGCGACAATTGATTCTGCAGAGGCACAGCATTCCTTCATCAATCTCGTCCTCGCTCGCGGACCCACCAATATCGATAGCATAAGCCCCAATGATGGAGGGCCCTTATTTCCGGATATTGCTGTCGTTGCCCTTGCTTCAGTAGCACAAGTACCAGACATTTTTACCTATCATGCAAAAGCGGGGCAAAATCTGACCTTCAAAACGGAAGCTATTACTAGTGGTCCACTTAACGTTACCTTGTACGACGTACGCGGGTCTAAAGACTTGAATAGTGTGGCTACAAATGCCCAAGGAGCTTCTAATATCGTATACAAAGCTCCTTCCGATGTTGACCTCGAGTTGATCGTCACAGCAACTGCGAAAGGAGGTAACTCCACTGGCTTGTATTCGGTTCAGCTTCAGCTTACGTCCTCTGGTTCAAACAGCACTTGCAGCATTGCGACTAGCTCCCCCTGTCAGACTATCGGAGAAATGAAGTGCTGTGGAACTGGGTTTATTACTTGCGATCATGGCGGCTATGTTTTCCGAGATTGTGGTCCAGGGACGGTGTGTAAGGGTAGCAGTATAGGTCTTTATTGCGGATACCCTTGAATCTGCTTGGAGTATTTTTCCCTGGCGTTGGATTCTAGCATAGCAATATAACTCTGATATTCCGACGATTTGATTAGCTGAAACCCTTAATAGAAACCGTGGTTGATGGCAGGAGCTCACTTTTCATTTAGGGGGGAATAGTACGGGGGGGTTAGTGTTTTTAATCCTCAGGCTAAAACAGCAGAGCTATCCGCCGATGTTTTGAATCCTTAGGCAGCATTTACCTCACGTGCAATACCCTAGAGCAGGGGAGGTAAGCGAATGCAGGGTCTAACATGATGGGAGAGAAATTGCGCCACGAACAAACACAGCCCCGCACTGCAATTTTAGCGTCTGGGAGGAGCTTGAAGTCAGTCAGCAATCAGTCAGCCAGTATTCGGAGGAGGGACAATGGAGGGCGCAATCTTGACACGTCAATCGAGCCGAGAACGCGTCCAGACGCCGAAGGCATTAGAATGGAACAAGAGAAGGTCCAGAGCCGCGTCAAGCGATGTAGAGGATACGATTAAAGTTATTGAGGCCCCAGCGGCGCCACAAGTAAAGCGACCGGAAGTCAGTTCGCACCTCAAGGAACGTATAGTCGCGACGAAGGTCAAGGCCCTCACCGCAAAGGCGGGAGAACGCCCCGTAACGATAGCAGCGACTCTGAATCACTTAATACACGAGAAAGTAATATCAACTATGAATACGTAGATTAAAGTACTCACCGACCTGGTTAAGTCGCTATTAAGGGCGATAGAGGAATAGAAGGAGGAGCACGCGAATTAGCTCGAGATACTAATGAAGACCTTCACCTAATAAATTAAAATACTCAAAGCATAAGTCACGGAGATAATAGAGAAGATCAAGACCTAGCTATCTAATATATAACTGTCCCTAAGCGGATCACTATTATATATAGAGATCGCCCATATACCGCCAAGTAGTCGACTAAGTAATATATGAACTCTCACCTTAGTAGGCATAACACTATTAATAATAACCAATATACTATATTATATAATTAATATATAGAGAGTTAGGGAGGAAGAGAGGAGTAAGGTATAGCCTAGGATAATTAGAAAGGTAATTAAGGAGGAGATCTATACCCTAGAAGGGTAGGAGAACTAGTACTATATTACTATAATTAGGGATACTAGGAATATAGAACATATTAGGATAGTATATAGAGATAAAGCCGAATTATAATAAGTTAAGAAAGTAGCCTAGAAGATAGTAGCGGTAGGTACCTATATATTACGAGATTAACTATACCCGGTAAAGGTAGATAATACTAAGTAAATAGTAGTAATTAATTAAGAGGGAAAGGTTCTACCTAGAGCTACTAAAGCCCTTAGGAAGGAAAATGATATCTATATAGCTAAGATTAGGTAGCTTAGTAGGAAAGATACGGGGAAAGCTTATAGTTTAATAGTTATCTATATTACTAAAGGTAATAAAGTAGTATAACTATTATAAGACTAATACTTCTATATTATAGGAGAGTTAGCCTATACTAGGGTCTTTAAGCCTTAATATAGCCCTTAAAAATACTATAGATACTAGGAAGTAGGGTATAAGGTATACTTATATATAAAACCGTAAGTCTATACTAAGTGTACTTAAGTAGGACACTATTATAATATATATTAAGTAGTAATACTAAAGTATATTATATATAGAGGGCTATATGAATTACTTAGTAGGAACTATAGAACACGCTATAGTTCTTTGGATATATAAGACTCTCTAGATACTTTAATTAAATATCCGGAAATAATAAGAAGTATAATATAGTTTAATAAATAATAAATAACTAAAGGATTATAGGGTATTAGTAATATCTAAGCTATATATAAGGATTATTAATAATACTCTAGTAATAGTCCCTATAAGACATTTAAGCTAGACTAAGATAGTACCCATAGTTTAATATAGGGATAGGTAAGTATTCTAGAGTATACTCTAGATTTGGAAGGATATTAAAGTAGAATAGGTACTAGTATAATTATTAGACCTTATAGTAGTAGTATTATAACTCCTAGATTATTTAATACTAGTAGTATTAGTCTATATTAAACTATAGGATATAGAGGTATTAAGGGTTATAATATATGAATTATACTAAGTAATAAGGGGAATATATAGTAAGATTAGTACCCGAGTAGATATAGTACTTACTAGGGATTTCAACTAGTATAATTAATTATAGGGAGAAGTAGATATCTTACGGGAAAGGTAAAGAGAGGCTAATCTAATTATTAACCTTATAAGTAAGTATACCCTTTATAGCTTACTCCTAAGAAGTATAAAGATATAGTAACGAGGGAACTATAAGTTAATAATTAATCTAGTACTAGTCTTAGAGGAACTAGTAATATTAGTAGTAAAGTATATAATCTACTTAACTAAGTATAGATCTAATTATTAAGTAATTAAGATAATATTTAATATTATAACCCTAGAATAACTTATTAAAGTAAGGTTACTCTTTAAGAATACCCTATAGATAGATATATAGGCTAGGATTACTGCCTCCCTCTATAGGACCCTAAGTAGGGGCACTATATAATAATAGGCTAATATATTAATAGTAGTAGTACTAGAAATAGTCTAAGTACTTATACCTAAAGCTAAACCCTTACTATACTCGAAGAGGTAATAGACGATAAATCTAATATACCTATAGTAAGTCTATATATATTAGAGGAACTAGATAAGAGCTTAATAGAGAATAGGTCACAGGTTCCTAGATCTTAAATAGTAAGTAAATAATACTATAAAGGAATACTATAATACTATCCGGAGATAGAAAAAGGCTTATTAGGAGGATTTCCTCACGGATAACATAAATATATAGTAAGTAGTAAAGTACTTGGATCCCTATAGTAGCTTAGTATTTAATAAGATACTACTACTAATAAGATAAGATAAATCTACTATGAAAGATAAAATAGAATAAGTAGAAGAACTATTAACTATATTTTTTCCTCTACTACTAGCGAGAATAGAAGATAAAAGACTATACCTATAGTAAGCTATAGTAGCTATACCTCCCCTAATAATAGAAGAAGTAGAATAGAGAGTTTTTATAGCGAAGTTATAGAAGGTACTAGGAGATAATAGGTTACTAGCTATAGTATAGAAGTAGGTATAGCTAGTAGTAAAAGATAAAGTATTATACCTCTTTTAGGTATTATTAGATAAAGAGGAACTCCCTATATAATAGAGAAATACTAAGATTATACTACTAAAGAAGCTAAATAAGGGAGACTATATAGTCATAAAGGTATAGAGGCTAATCTCGCTACTCTCTATACTTAGAAAGGTACTAGAGTCTATAGTTACTAAAAGAATATTATATATAGTAGAGATATTTAGTCTACTCCCTATAAACTACTTTAGGGCTAGAAAGAAGCGCTCTACTAAATAGGTACTCTTACTACTATAAGAATACATCTATAATATATAGAGATTAAAGAAGGTCCTTAGCTTAGTTAGCTTTAATATAAAGGGTATATATAATAGGGTATATAAGGATAAATTATTATAGAGACTTATAAGTAGATTAATACCTTTTACTTAGAACACATAGTAATTATACTAGTTAATAGCTATACCTCTCAATAATAGCTATTACTATAAGTAGGCCTACTATAAGGGTTACTACTTTTACTAATATTATTCCTCTTCTTTAATACCAACTTAGTTTAATATAAATTAAATATAAATAGGGGAGTAATAGTATTTATAGATAACTATAATATATAGGTTATAGGACTATTAGTAGAAGTAAATAGAGAAGGGATTTAAACTATTATTAATAGAGTACTAGAATAGGAGAGGTAAAGTAGAGTAATGTTTAAAGGGGATAAGATAGTAATAATTCATTTCACTAGGCGGCTAGACTAAACTAGTACTAGACTATTTACTATTAAAGGTAAAGTAATTACTCTAAAGGAAACCGCTAAGATCTTAGAAGTAATTATAGACTTAGAACTCTAGTATATATAGTATATTAGAAAAGTAATAACTAAGGGTCTTCTTACTATTTTAGTATTAAAACGACTATAGCTAGTCTCTCCCTTAACTATAAGATAATTATTTAGAGTAATAGTAGTACTAGTAGTAGACTATACTTCAAATATCTAGATATATACTTATAGATATAAAGGTATAGCCTTAATAAATAGAATATAAAGAGTTAGAGTATAGGCTATTATAGGAGCTTTCTAAATAGTAGTAACTATAGTTATAGAAGCCGAGGCTAGTATATATATAATAAGTGAGTAGTTTATAGTAAGGGCTACGAAGTTATAGGTTAACCTTTATATATTACCCAAGACAAACCCGCTCTCGAAGCTAAATACTAGAGAACTCCAGAGATTCATATTACTATTATAAAGGATAGCTCATATATACTAAAGTATACTAATAGATAAGATAGAGGTTATTAAGCTATATATAATAGCTCTATAGGAAGAATAACTCCCTGCTATAATTAGCTATAGAATAGAGGTAGCTATATATATCACGAATACTACTTATAGTATACGGATTACGATAAGCTCGTCCACTAGGAAAGGAATAGTTAGGATAAGAGGAGCTATCTATAATACTCTTGGTATTATAATAAGTAGAGAACTAATTATATACTTAGTTACTCTAGGAATAAGAATAGAATAGAACCCGTATATAGTAGAACTTATAGCTATAGTAATAGTAATAAAGTAGCTACTACTATATCTAGTAAGAAAGCAGATTATAATTATTTCAAGTAACTAGGGAGCCTTACTAGTAACTAGCTAACTAGGATATTAATTAGGATAAAGTAGTATTAAAGAGATCTATAAGGTAGCTCACATACTAAGAAAAGGAGGTAATTCTATCTCTATAATATAGATCCTATCTTAGGAGAGCTTTAAACTAAGTAGAAGAGTAAAGGAAATAGTAAGATAGGTAACTAAGTTAGGTTAAATACTATAAGGGTAATATTAGTAAGCTAAGTCAATAATTATAAATAATACTATAGCGAAAGAGGAAACTAGGACCCTACTAGATAGAGTAAGAAAGTATTCAAAAGAAATAGATATAGTACTATTAGGCATATATACCTATACCTTATATAACCCCTTTAAGTAGAGAGAAGCGAGTATATTAACGTAACTCTAAACCGGAATAGTATAACTTAATAGATACCTCTACCGGATTAGAGTAGTAGAATTAGACTAATACTAATATAGCTAAGTAAGGGAAATAGTTAAATACTTTCTCTTCTAATATACGAGATAGGATATATACTAAACGCAAATACTAGTATAGATAAATATAAGAAGAGGTAACCTCTCTTTCTACTTAGGAGGGAAAGCACTATCTAACCCAGAGATATAGACACTAAATATGGACGTAGTATGAGTAATAATTAAGTTCGCCATTACTATAGGACAACTAGACATAGAGGTAGAATAGGCAGCCTAGCGCTCCATAATAGTAAATCCCATCTCTTTCTCTGGCCCCGACTAACCCCCCCCCCCTAGCACCCTCGTGTCCCCAGCAGGTCTCGCTTCAGTTACCGACGATAGGATATTGAACACTTGGAGGATTGGACTTTAAGTCAACTTGCTACTAACCATGCACGAGACCCCGTTAAATATAGCAATTACTGGAACTGGAAAATATTGGAAGAGGCATTTCTGTATAGGCTTTAGGAGGCATTGGAAATACCGGAGGAAGTGTGTTATGTAATATAGACTAGGGCCCTTTAGGCTTAGCCGGGCGGAATAGATCATCATCAGGGTCTAACATACCGCTAGCCATAATAGTGTTAGTCTAACGGATTATTGTATAAAAAAATGAGTGTTCCAACTGAAGCCGATTTCGGCTGTTACTGTAATGAAAGAGACAAATCTCTTCATGTAAAGATAAATAAATGAGGCTAGAATAGAAGAATCCTAGCGGACTTTATATTATTTTCATACCAATTCTCAAAACATCAGCACTCCTTAAATCCGTCATCGCAATCCAACAGAAATCTTTCTCTTGGAGCAAGACCTTGGAAAGCAGCACAGTCATTGCCAATCCCTTCAAACCCTTTACCCGTTTTCCGCATATCATAGACTTTCCCCTCGAGTTGCCCCCGAGAACTCGCTGCTGATTATACGTGATGACTAGATTAACACGGGAGAAACGGACGATCTGCTGAAGCTTATGAACAGCCACTTGGCAAGAAAACAGCTCCCATGCATTGACTCCGCGCAAGGCCAGCCAGTGTCAAAGTCGCTCGTCAAGACCATAATCGCGGCCATGAGCGTTCTCATTGCCAAACTCAAGAACATCCCGGATGTCAGCACCGTCATACAAGCCATCTTATCAATCCGGAGCGATCTCAAAACAACTGGGGAAACAGTCTAATCCACGGCAGTGAGAGTTCAGCAGAACACAAATAGGCAATAGGCACCAGCAGGTTGCCACACTGAGCCAGGAGGCCAATCAAGCTGTGAAGGCGGCCGCTGGGATGAGACGAACAACCACTAAACTGTTACAGGAGACGATATAGCCACTATGAAGAACGGCATTGCGAAGGCGATTTGGTCTACGACTTTCTCCAAGGCCTCGTATGTGTCGATGTTGAGTACTTGAGTAGTAATACCGTCCGACGGTCGTAGATAGAAGCCAGTCAGTCTGGTGGGAGAAGGTTACTGGTCATTTTCGGGTGATGAAGTGAGGAGCGTATATATAGTAGAGGCAGTGCGGCAACTGGTGTCAAAGCTGGGCTACTGAGATAACAGTCCTACAGACAGCTGGAATCGTGGAACCGATTATGAATAAACCAATCAATCAATCCAGGAAGAATCCTATAAAAGAGCAGAAACGGGTTCCCGGCAAAATTCGATAAGGAAGCTGTAGCCGGGCACACAGGAGGCCAAAAAGGTTTCAACATTATATAGCTTGTGCCTACGAGCCCCCATCCCCCCCCCCCCCCCCCCCCCTCCCCCCGCGAGCTGGGGCATAGACTTTAGAGTAAGGTAGGTCAGAACCCGTGGTTAGTCACGTGAACACGAAAAACACGTGATGGACGCAGCACCATCACCTCTATCCTACAAGTTCTGAGGGAGTTCTAGTGTGGGTGGTGCTGTACTAGCTAGTTTTGGACCTCGGTAGAAGTTGCCACTCCTATTCGCGTTCCCTGGTTTGCAATGGTCTTACCGTTGAAAGTGAAACATCCGGACGTTTGGCAGCGAACAAGCCGTAAACGTAAAACAACTTGTATAGCGCAAGAACACCAATTCACCAATGCTCACGACCTCAAACATCATTTGTCTCTTGTTCTATCACTTCAGTCGATGAATCGGGCATCGTGCAATTCCCCCTCAGCCACACAATTTCACAATTAGGTTCACTTTTAGTCTAACGCTCCTTCCTTTTCAGTTCTTATTCTTCACTCAAAACCATTTCTTTCTTTCAAGATATATTATGGCCAGCCAGCTCAAATATGAAAATATCCCTATCGATGATCAAGAAGATTCATCAACCACCGAGGTGGAAGAGTCTTTGATGGGAGACGAGAAGCAGATGTATGGAGAGGAGTTCCGCCAGAGATACGCGACAAAACCAAAGAGGGTAACATGCCTATCCATCATTAATCAGGCACGATGGTTCCTTGACACTGTGTTGCTACTTGTCATCATCGGACTGTTGGCGCGAGATCAATCGCAGAAGGCCATCCCAAAAACCAGCGAGAATGAGGTAGGAGGAGATTTTACGGGCGTTGGGCCACACTGTACGTAGCTACCAGAGATATGAAGAATGACAGCAGTAATCTAACAATGGAATAGTCTCGACCCAAGTCACGACATTTCAAATCAATCAAACATTTGCACCATACAACACATCAGAGTTTTTTCGAGAAGAAGTTCTGATTGCATGGAATGAACTAATGCCTCGTAAGAATTATTGATTTGGATGCTCGTGGAACAAGCTGCTGAATTCATAACAGACGGAATTGGATTCCAATGGGTGAACGACACACACAGATATCATGATCTACCTCACCCTATTGTATGGCCGAACAAGACAGTCTTCACAACGTCAATGACTCATCAGCTGCATTGTCTGTTTGCCGTCGTAGAGACATACTCTGGCCTGAAATCCAACACAACTTTGCCAGAAGATCACCACTGGCACATGATTCATTGCTTTGACTATATGCGTCAGGCAATTATGTGCTCAGCCGACATGGCTCTTGAAGGGTTGGAGACAACATTCCCAGATCATAATGGAGGATCCGACGGCTGGGATTCAAAGCACGGTAATTTCAGTGAAATGCAATGCCAAGAAAAGATAAGTTGCTGATTCTCTCAACAGTTTGTAGAGATTACGGCCAGGTCATCAATTACCTGGAAAGCGTCAGAGCCTATGACGACCAACAAATCTATTGAAATTGGTTGACTTGAAACGTCTTGTTGGTTTGGTACCATGGAACTAGGAGGGTCGACCTATAGATTGGTTAAATGCTACACGCGGTCAGCATAAGAAGCATCCCCTCCCTGTTTGGGAGATTGGGTGGCTCATACATGGTGTCAATTAAACACCAGATACCCACCAATACGCAACATATAAAGAGCAAATGTTGGCACAACGTTCTAGAAAGAATTCCTGAGGAGGAACACTTAACGCATTGCCAATGCCTCCCCAGGCTAGAAAATAGTATTTACCTATCGAAACTGTAATACCGAAGAGTTTTATACTAATCGCTGTGCATGGTTTTGCCTTAATAAATTGACGCAACTGATTTCGTTTTCCTTCTTATAAAAAGGTCTATTTCATCTCTACAACTCAACCAAAAACAACAGATTAGCTATACATATTTGCCCATGTTAAATACCGCTTTAATGCCAACCCGCAAATGCTCAACTAAAACTCTTCCATGCATTCCTTTCTACACAAGATCCAAAATCAGGGTCATTCCCACCATCATGTTTCCGGAAAATTCATCTTTATCTTTCTTCCATTCAAAAGATATCATCATTCGCAACAGTATTATCAATAGCCCATTTCCTCACAGCATCGAAATCGCGACAAACGTGCAGAGTGCTAAAATCCGGCCACGGATCACCGGGTTTGTCAGGGAGTTCATGGAAAGTTATCACACCGATGTCGACTTGACACATGATATTCATGCGTAGCATCTCTAAACAATGGTCTATTTGGTAGATAAGTAGTTGCCCAAATCAGCAAACGTCGGTTTAATAAAATGCCTTGGAATGAGAGGAGGGTACACGAGGGAAAGAGCGGGGGAGTTCGACTGTCCATACCTAGATGGTTGCGTATTTTGACATCATCTTCTTCAGCAAAGTCACCCTTTCCCTTGTAATGATCGCGATACGTGCTCTTCCTAACGAGATTCAAGCAGTGAAGCTGATGAAAAACCTCCAATCCGATTCGATATCCTTCCTTTCCTGTCTTGGGGTCCTTGATCTTGACCGAGGTCTCAGGTTTGTTGACCAGCTTCAGCTCCTCTGTTGTGATCATCTGGTCGCCCATATCAACCGTGACCCAATTCCACATTTCTTCTGTTTCGTTGCTTGTACCAATGTAGCCCGAGTCTTTTCCTTGAGTGGCGTTGAAGGTCCCGGATACGTATTGCACGGCTTTTCGAGCTGGTGAATATGAGGAGAATTTCGAGACGAATTGCGCTGCACTTGGGGTGCCTCGGATGTAAGTTGTAGCTAGGAGAAATGCAGAGGTGCAAAATAGAATCGAGTTGGCGATTAAAAGACGTTTGGAACGACGTATTTGCACTGATCTCAAATTTTGCTGCTTTAGCTCGAACATATCGAGTCCTGCCCCATCTTCTGCGGGAGTTGTGGAAATCTCGTCAGGAGGGACTTTTTCATATCCTGCTTTAACGCCCTTCATGGCTGGAATGCTATTGCACCAACAAGGAGACAATAGATGATGTGAGATATAGAATAGACTCGATGCCAGATATGTTCTTGTAAGGCGTCAATGAAGGCTCGTTGATTCAAAAGTGGATCGGAAAGCCAGAGTGTGTATGCTATGAAAAATGAAACCGAATCTTTCGAAAGCGGTTAGATGCTGTTTTCGAACAAAGGATACCAATACAATACTTGGGCCGAACTTACTGCTTGTAATTTGCCGTGTCAGAGATGCCCGAAAGCAACACCCTTGACCATTAGATTCGATTTTGCGGGGGTGATGGTTTCAGTGTCCCTGATATTCAGAGGAGATGGACTTCTAACGATGGAGTGTCTGTTCTCGTTTTGTTTTAAAGCTCGCAAAGTATTTCCCCTCCCGGATCGGTGCTTTAGCGAGTCTCCCCAAAACCTTGGGAGGAAGAGCCATTGAAAAGTCGTTGAAATAAGGTATCCTTGGCGCACAGAACACTCCATCGACCCTGTAGGATCGCCAGATCGCCACATATCCACTTAGCCGACGCGCCAATGCATGCAATGCGGTGAAACATCGCATTGACTTCTCCTACACTACCTCCACGGAAAAGCCGAAAGGACTAGGACTCTCGACATGAGATGTTCCACCTATGAAACTTACAAGATCTGAGCTTGGAGTTCAATCACGTACGCATTGATCTTCTGGCAATTACAGGCTTGGCATTCGATCATTTGATTGATTGAAGCATGTCAGTAACCAACTGGTGCATCGTGTTTCTATCATGCGTGAAACAGATCGGCACGGCTTTCCTACTTCCAAGTCCTCGGTTTCGATACAGAGAAGACTCTCCACTGAAGACTCGCAATGGAGGAAAGGTCCCACTAGTACCCGAACTTATCCGAGTCCTGGCGAGCCTGTCTCATCTTTTGATTCTTTCTCTTTAAAAGGCTAATTTATTCTGGTGTTTTCTTCTCAATCCTGCTCTTTAAAACGATCATTTTTCAGACTTCGTCCTTGTTGTCAGTAGTTCATATCCATTTCTTCTAAACTACGAATCACCAACTACGTTATTCCATTTACCTAAGGTCCTTCCTTTGCATCAATCATCATGCAGCTCACTAGTCTCACCCAATTGCTCACCGTAGCCTTGATGGCTACCTTGCAAGTCGCTCAGGCAGCACCTGTACGTTTTGAGTAAACATCTTATAAGGTTCAAGTCTAATCAGTGAGATAGGCCGAAGCAAATGTTGCCTTGGAAGCACGTCATCATAAAGGCGCAGGCGGTGGTGGTGCAGCAGCAGCAACTGGAGCAGCAGCCGGTGGTGCTGGTGGCTTAGCTGCTCTCTTTGGTGGTGGTGCCGGAGCAGCAGGTGGAGCTAATGCCGCAGGCGGCGCAGGCGGTGCTGGTGGCTTGGCTGCTCTATTGGGAGGCGCGGCCAAAGAACGCCGTCACCACAAGGGCGCTGGAGGTGCAGGAGCTGCAGGTGGAGCAGCAGCCGGTGGTGCTGGTGGCTTAGCTGCTCTCTTTGGCGGTGGTGCTGCAAAAGGTAAAGCAGGAGGCGCAGACGCAGCAGACGCTGCCGCCGCATAAAATAACAACAATAATAAAGCCGCGGATGACAATTCTAATTACAGACGCGCTGAAAATGCCGTATCACTGCAAATGTTGAGATGTTTAACTCGCTTCATTTTCAAGCCAAGGCACCCCAATTAGCGAAGCTACCCCCTTTTATCGCCTCGCTTAAGCCCTCCACGCACGGGAGTACCGATTACATAAGCGTTATAGATTTGTTTTACCTCGATTTCACTTTCTTGAGCACGGACTCTGCTGCATTGCACTGCCGAGCTTTTTGACAAATATTTTAAAGTGTTAAGCCTATCTATTAGCTCCAGGTTTCAGTGAACCTCCGAATTGAGTGTTTGATTTCTTACACGCTAGATTTTCAGATTGCTAGGAAGTTCCCGCAACCAAAAGAAGAAACTACATGCACCATCTTATGACTTTGATAACGGTATCATCTTGATACCGTCTGCCGAGCCATGAGGAGCATTTTATCCATCTCAAGCTACCGTCCCTGTTTTCTGTTCCTGGTCATCGACAGCCTTCTCATCATTACATACGCTTATAAGCCGCTCTCCGACAGCTTCTTGCGAAACATATCCTCCGGAGGCTCAGAATTCGATCCTAATCATGGGACTCATCTTTCCCCGATCCTGATACCCCGCGTCGCCGGGACAGCAGGGCATACAACCGTCCAGCACCATTTCATTAATTTCTTCAGCGGCGAGCTGCCAAGATGGAGGATGGAGTGGTACAATTCGACCACGACAACGCCTATGGGTGTTGAAGTCCCAATCGCGAATCTTGTTTTCAAGAGGGAGCCGCCTTGGACAAAGCAAGGGCAGGCCAATTGGTTGACGTTGGCGGCGCATTATGACAGCAAGAACTTCCCAGAGGGATTTGTAGGCGCGACGGATAGTGCTGTTCCTTGCGCTATATTGCTGCATGTTGCAAGGAGCATCGATCAGTATGTGACACAGATGCATGACGAGATGGCAGAATTGGGGGAGGGAGGAACAGTGGAAATGGATATGGGCGTGCAAATACTACTTCTTGACGGGAAGGAGGCCTTGGATGAGAAGGGGCCAGCATTGTATGGATCAAGGTATGCTTTTCCAAGCAATGGAGGCATACATTCGTGCTAATAATTGTAACAGAGCTCTGAGTAAGACTTGGGAGATGAAAACAAATCCAGTTGGCTCGAAGTATCCAAATGCTTTGAGCCAAATTAGTATATTCGTTCTGCTCGACGTCCTTGGATCCATAAACCCCATAATTCCCTCTTATTTCCTCCTTACGCATTGGGCATACAAAAACATGGCACGTCTTGAAGACCGCTTGCGTAAGATTGGTCTTCTCGAGACGAGCCCGCAATCTGCATTCCTTCCCAAGTCGAGCGAGCCAATCATGGAGTCTGGAATAATAGGCGATTACGTCCCGTTCATGGAACGTGGTATACCATTTATTCGGCTTTTGCCTTCGCCTCTGCCCCCAACCGCATATACAATAGAAGACGACGGTGAACATCTTGACTTACCGACTGTTAGGGACTGGGCCAAGATCGTGACAGGTTTTGCGCTTGAATGGTTAGATATGATGGAAGTGTGGCCCGAGTAGGAAAGGAAGTCTTTAGGATAGGTGTATTGCAAGGGCGTGACTATTACTCTAGTGTCCTAATGCGATTGCTTAATACCTTTTAAGTACTAATTCCATATCTCTAATAAGTCTTATTTTATTAGTAATATATTCTTTGAATTCTAATATTATATGCAATCTTTCTTTATTATGAAATTATATAGTTATTAAATATTGACTTTAAGTTACTTAAAGTTATCACTGCCCAATTCGAGTTTCAATCCAGCTGGTAAAGTGCTAGGATTAGTACTTCGCTTCGCTTGACTCAGCTAGCAACTTCTCGCCAAGACATCAAATCATCAAGCTTCACAACACACACAGAATTCAGTGCTTGCCCAGCATAAAGCCTCGTTATAATCATAGATATTAAGTTGAAAGACCAGCAGCAACATCACTCCTGTGCAGCCAATCAAAATAAGCAATGTGTTGTTGCACGTCGCGAAAGGTTGTGTGCAATTTATTGCCTCGAGAGCACTGATCCATTGATGTGACCAAGGTCAGTGAATCACATTAGTTGCATTCGAGATCCTCGAACCACGGTCCACGATTCTAGCAGCCATGATTCGATATTTTCAGACAGCAGCTCTCAGAACCCGGTGCCTCAGTTCACATGTCAGATAAATTAATAGATCTCAAATACCCGCAGGCTAATTCTCTGTTCCGTGATCCCAAAAGCCAAGCACTGGATCTACAATCTGATTTGCAGCTCCGTAAACTGAGAACAACATCGAATGTTCGGTCACATTTTAATATTCAAATCTACGAATGTGATATAATTTCAAATAACACAACTTCCGTCACATACGACCATAGACTAAGGAGCAATTGGGCATCCCGTCCGCTCTGCCATACACAAGCCTTAGATCGGCAGATTAGTAGTTGGGTGGGTGACCACCAGCGAATACCTGCTGTTGTATGCTTTTGTACCTTTTGGCGGGCGTTCAGTGTGCGTGGTGAGATTCTTTTTGGTGGCGCTGGCTCCCGCCTCCATTCCAGGCTTGGCGATGTTCCACCCTGGAACGTTCCATGGAACGTTCCAGCCCGTATCGATAGGTATTAGGTAATATCGGTAATGGAACGTTCTAATCGTTCCAAAATGGCAGGGGTAGGGCGAAAATAACAGGGGTAGGCGAATCCACCGCTATTTCCCCCACTATAGATTCTTTTCTACTTTTAATATATCCGTACGATTAATTTACCTGAAGTATATCCTTAGAATATCTTCTTTACTTGAACTAGACCACTCCCTTATACCGTCCGAGACAGTAACGTCTTCTATAGACTATTCAAAGAAGACTTCTCCAATTTGGAAGCATTCTCGTCGTCCATTACCTGATGAAGATGAAGCTTTACTTTATTGTCTATATTGTCAATCAGACTCTTTCCCGCTACTGTACGGTACTACCTCTGTAGGGAACCTCAGAAAGCATATTCTAAGGCACTATCCACTCATTTGCCTTGAGCCTATCAATTCTAAGAGCTAAGAGAAAGTTACTCAATAAATCCAAGGGCTTTATCGTCAAGCTCAAGTACTTGGAGATATAGAGGAGTTCGATTTACAAGTTCTTGAACGACAACTCGATCAAAGAGTCCTTATAGAAGCCTTAATTACTCTTATTGTCGTACGAAACATCTCGTATAATATAGTAGAATAGCTAGAATTCTATACACTTTGCCAGATCTTAAACAAAGCTTATAAAGGCATGCTTCCTACCTCTCACTCTACCGCGGCTATTAAGGTCAAAGAATCCTGGGTTCGGTATAAGGATACTATACGACGAGTTCTCTAATCAGCAATCTCACATATTCATATTTCCTTAGATATTTGGACGTCCCCAAATCGCTTACTTCTTTTAGCTATTTGTGCCCATTTTACCTCGTACGAGTTCAAGCGTCAAAAGGTCCTTCTTGCTCTTAAACTAGTCTATAGCTACTCCGGAGAAGAGCAATTCAAAGTCCTCCTTCTAGTACTACACGACTATAGTATCGTACGAAAGCTTGGAGCTATTGTGGGCGATAATGCTTCGACTAATGGAACTCTTTGTAAGGTAATTCAAGTACACTAGAAGCGAGAGCTTGATATTGAGTAGAACGTACAGCAAATGCAAATTCGCTGTATTAGCCATATTATCAATCTTGTCGTATAAGCCTTCTTGTTCTCTGGATTAGTTGAAATAGAGGAACTTGAGTCGTACGAGTAAGAGGAAGAGGAAGGGACTCAAGAGATGAGTGATGACGAGAGAAGGAGAGTCAAGTTTAGGCTCTTAGGTCCACTTAGTAAAGCATATAATATTGTAGCTCATATTCGCAAATCACCTGCTCGTATAGCTGAGTGGATAGGACTTGTAACGAGAATGATTCCAATAGATAATCGTACGAGATGGAATAGCTGGTATGGAATGCTTACTATTCTTATTGAGAAAATGGAACATGTAGATAAATATTACCGGAATCACGAGGAGGACTTGACAGAGGACTTCTTATCTCACAAAGACTAGAAGAAGCTTCGTATAACTAGGGACTTTCTTACTACTTTCGTACGAGCTACTCTCTTCGCAGAAGGAGCCTCTACCTCTATTAATCGTACGCTCTTTATTATGGATATTTTAATCAAGCACCTTCACGAAACAATTATAAGTCTCTTACTTTCTTTTTTTCTTCTCGTATGAGCTAAGCTAAATATAATATAGGCTGAGTTCAAGAAGAAAAGAGATAATGAGAGTAAAGAGTTCCTCATACAGCTTGATATTGCATATGCTGTGCTTGACAAGTACTATACTAGAACTGATCTCTCTCCCTTTTATACTATAGCCTTGATTCTCAATCCAGGCTTCCGTACGAGATATATCAGGGCTAATTGGCTAAAGAAATACGCAACTTCAGCTCTTACAAGTGCAAAGAAATTCTGGGAGTACTATAGAGATCAAGTTATTCCTCTACTATCAAGTAATATTATCCCTTTCTCGTATAGTAAAGGGCTATCTCAAGAGCTATCAGTACTTGATTCCTTTGATCAGATTACTCAATCCCTTCGCTTAGTTACACGACCCGTAAGTGAGGACGAGTATGAGGACTATAACTCCCAGGAATCGTACGATGTTAGTAAGTAAGGGGCTTTAGCTTAGTAGAGTCACGATATACAAAGGGAACGCTAGCCAAGGCTCTCACTTATGGCTATTAATATCCTCTCAATCCCTCCAATGAGTAATGAGCTAGAGAGAGTCTTTTCAGATACACGTCGTACGGTGAGCTGGGATAGAGGGCAAATAGAAGTAGAGATAATAGAGATTAGAGAGTACTTAAAGCACTGGAAAAAGACTAGGATCTTACAAACCTTCATTGAGACTAGCTAGTTTAAAAGAGATACGTGCCCTTTAAGACCCTCGTACAATTAAAGAGCCTTCTAGGCATCGTGACGTCGTCTAAATTTCTAAATTTTTAAGCTATGACTCTTATTTAAAGGCTACCTTTCCTGCTTCAACTTCCTCCTCTTTCCTTAATTAACACCACTACTACTCGTACGAGAACCTCTTACTACTCTCCACTTCTCGCGATTACATTAATCGTACGATAGCAATATGTCAAACAATCCAGCCCCTAGTAGTAATCCCCCTACACAGCCCCCTGCTCCTGGCGGTGGTCTCCCTAGACAGCCTCCTGCTCCTGGTCCTGCAAACCCAAACCAGCAGTAAGCCTCTGATCCTTAATCCTACCTACCGTACGATAGCTAATATCTTTAAAGGCTTATTCCTTTCGTTACTTTCGGTGCTGGTGGTGCTCCTAATCTTGGTACAAACTAGCCCCTTCCTCAAGGCTAATGGATGATAGGTGTTGCAGGCCAACAACTTGCTCCCTTCGTACGATAATAACTTACTCCCTTCGTACGATATAGAATAAAGCTAACTAGAGTATAGTACCATAATAATCAACAAATCCAAGCCCTTGCTCTTCCTGGCCAGAATATGATCGTCAATCCAAATCGCATTGCAATTAGTCAAGTCCTTACACAGCGACAATCCTATATTAACGCTCTTCTTATTCAACGAGGAGGGGTTAATATGACGGCTACTCCTTGTACTACGTGTGCTCGTACGGGACTCAATAATACCATCTTCCCTGAGTGTATCCGGATCGTGGGTATGTGGGGTAGTTGCTGTGGTAATTGCAAGTGGCCAGATCATGCTATAAGCTATCGATGGGGAGGAGATGATAATAGTGATGATAGTGATAGAGATATTGGTACAGGAGGCCGTGGAGGACGTAGTGGACGTGGTGGACGTGGTAGAAGCAGTGGAGGTGGCCATACGAAGCAAGGACGAATTACACAACGTGGTGCAGTAAGAAAGACTCCTCGTGGTGGTAGGGTCACTCGTAGTACTACTGTGGCTTAATAAAGGCCTTCCTTAGTTCCTACAGAGGTCGTACGATGGTTTTTAGCCTCTTAATAGCATAATTAATAGAAGTCTTTACAAGATATTGAGAATCTACAGGGATTAGCTCGCTTAGGAACGATTGGAACGTTCCGTTCCAGCCCGTTCCAGACCCCTGGAACGAATCGGCACTTTCTGATTGGTCCGGAATTTCGCCAAGCCTGCTCCATTCCCCGATGAAGGATGTGTTTAAACTACTAGAAGTTTGTTCCACTCCTTAAAGCTGGCTAACAGGATATCAATCGTTTGCGAGCGAGCCTTGTTGAGTCCAATGTCGTGGAGTCAGATTCATTCCTCATTCAGTCTCTTTACATTGTTGGCTTTTTGCATCGCAGTTGACAGAGATGAACATGAGCGAGAGATGCTATATTCGCATTATGGTTATGCTTATTCAGACCATTTAAATATATGATCACGAAGTATGAACTCCTGTTCCTCTATAGACAAGATCGATCACATGGCCGAGCATAATTCGACCGAGCCCGTACTCACCCCTCTCTCTCTTTCTACCCACGCCTTCCCGTTTATTCATGTGACCCAAGCCCTCTCAACGCTGAAACATACATTAAGCAACAATATTCATTCCATCGCCCATCTACTACGTAAACACCACAAGCGCCGGATTCAACGCAACTGGCAAAAAGAAATGGCCGACAACAACCGTACACAGCGGATATATCGCTACGAAACTCATGATCCTCCACTGCCAAGGCAACACCGTCGCTCCGCGATCATAACCCCAGTACCCGTCATCTACAGGCGCATCTGGAGCGCGCTGAGTGTTCAACGAGCGATGTCGAAGTGGCTAGCTCAAAAATATTCAAATGGGGGCAGAGGAGGCTCAAGAGTAGAATTGGGTCGGAGTGTTGTGAGAATATCGGGCGGCTGTTGTCGACTTGTGACACGCAAGATCGAAAATTATAATGGAGTGACGTTGGGGGTATTCTCACTCCATCTGAAATAGCTACACAGACGTCAGCACGGAGTCTTGCATGACGGGGGTTCAAGGCTATCGACTGCGCGCCCAGGCGGGTGTGGTGTCTTTGGCTTTCCACGAACGATGTAGGAATAATGAGCGCGAGCTTAGCTGGCTTGGATGATATGCAGGGCCGACAAGTGGAGTTTGTTCGTAAACTAGGTATGATGGTGTTTTCGCTATTCTGCAGATGCCAAAGTTCCAAATGCTCACCGGTGGTAAAAAACCCATTGCTTTGCATGTTCAGATGAGAATTGGCGCTCTGATCTCGCAGGGGACTCGGTGATGTTCCGACCTCCATCAATGTGTGTCTCGATATCACGGTCTTCCAGAAGATCAACTGTCAACACTCAGTCCCAAGAAGGTTGAGTCGCAATTGATTGTGATAGGCGCTGTCAACTGGCCCCTCCTTGGCACTTGAAAGAGAGAATGGATGATGGGGATGATAGGACCGTCGCTTTCATCAGGAGAGAAGACCGCCGGCTCGAACAGGTTGCAAACTTGCAGAAAACAAGCTAAAGCTCTGCATAATTGTGTTGAATACTGGTGAGCCGTAGACACAAGATGATGCAAGGAGGCTAGTGCGAGGGAGCTCTAGAAGTGAAGGCTAGACTAGAATTTTGTGTGAGGACATCGAAAAGAGACGAAACGGCTACTGCCTCGAGAGCAAAACCCAAGTATGCTAGAAGCAGAGCATGAGCACGACTCACCATTAACCTCACCAAACCTCCTTACCTGGTCACCGCAAGCCGTATATTGTAAACCTTAAATCATCTGTTCTGAGACTGCTCTCCATGTCTAACATGCTATTGAAAGTCTTGAGAGGGTCGTAATAAAGATTCCTAATAAGGCAGGACCCCACCGAACTCGTCTAGGCACAACCAACACGACTAAGGAAAGACAGCCGCAGTGCAGGTTGATACGACCTGGACCAGATCTTCAAGGGTCTTTCCTCGAAGCTGCGTAGAACTTTCCCCTGCAGCAGGAGCAATTGTACCTTGCAATTAACGGTGGCGTGTCATTCTGGAGGAAGAAGCATCGATCGACAGCGTGGCTCTTTCCGGTATACCACTGCACAACATGACACACATCACATCTAGCTTCGTCTTTGACAAGGCCTTCCATTTCTCTACCAAATTGCAAAGAAATCACGTATCTTTCTAGTTGCCATTGATAAGCATCACGTCGAGTGTAGCAATCATTGCCCCTCCTGCAATCAAAGAGTGCAACAACGATTTCAACTCCAATCTTGGTCCGCCGCCGAATTTACATACACCACAAGATCCCGTTAGCACTTCTCCGAATCCAACTCTAGAATGGACCGACTCCAGGGGACTCCCACGGTTATCTCTGTGCCCCTCCCAGCAAAATAATGGCGGTCTCACTACCAACTGCCCAGACACATCATGTGCTGTCCAATGGACCGACTCTGGGGCAGAGCCCTTCGGGCCACTTGGAAGGCCACCCTCGGACAGTCCCTAACACAATAACGACCTCCGCCAGCACCACTCAACCTTGATCCAATGCTGCCTCCACACTCTCCAAGAATGTGGTGAGAGGTGACTGCACCATCATTGTGGAAAATTCTTCCACAACATCTTTGGATCTGTTGCAGCAGACAACGAGACCTCTATTTGAAGCATAGCTGGCCGCCTTTCGCCACAAACTGGACGAGCAGCATTGACCTGAACCAGTCCACATGTCGCTCCGTGGCTTACCTACTTGGACAACACTGACCTGAATGTAGCCATCAGATAATAGAAGTCATTTCCTGGACCTCAAAAGTGCTCGAAGCAGAGAATCCAGAACTCTCTGGTCACTGCTTTATCCAAAGCAAGAACCTGTCCCTCGAAACGCAATTTTTAGTCACCAATATTATTCCATTCTGCCCCACGATGATTCTAGAGGCGATTTCCTTGTATTGATTGCCCTTCGAGCCTCGAACAGATCTTCAGAGACTCTCTCGTACTCTCTCAATATCTTTTTCTTGAGACGTCGAGTCGCGGAGCACCAAGCGCAGATCATACTTACCTCATTTCATCGGAACTGGTTTTGCCCAAACTCTCTGCTCCATATCTGCTGAAGCTGTTGAGTGTGAGGCCTCCACACCGAAGCACCAATGGAACAGCAGCTTCAAGCAAACAATGCACCAAGTTCAAGGAATCCAACTCAAGGAGCGTAAGTACCCGGATAAGATTCATTTCTGTAGTGTAGCCAAGAGTTGTTGATATCGGTCTACACTAATCGACCGGCAGATTTGCAAGCTGACATGCAGATCACTCGACGTCGAGTCAAGTCGAAGCCTGATGCATGCGGCTGGACCACTGTGTGGTCATCTTGGTTCTGGTACCACACCATCTTCCTTTCTTCGTAATATCCTTGGATGCGAAAGTGCATCTGTAAGCTGCATGTAGCTGACTGTGGCTGGCTGAGTAGTCCCGAACATTCTTCGTGTTCTCCAGAAACACTGGCGAATGCCGACTTGACGTCAAAATAGACTCCATAACGAATTGAATCAAGTAATATTGGTGCCGAATCTTGGGGGTGAGACATCTCCCGGTTTGTTCAAGGGTCTGGGCTTGGGACTGGAGCAGTCGTCTGATCTCTGAAGCTGAGATTCACGATAGTTGTGCACAGGCCTTCCAGACGTCTCGAATATTACCTGAAGAATTCCCCCAACCTCCCACGTTTTCGGATGACAGCCCCGGCGAAACGGCGAAACGGTTGTCATTCGGATTTGTCTTTTCAGCGGGCCAATTTTGGCCTAGCTTGTCCAGAGGAATATCTGAGCTCGTCCATGTTCTTCAAATCACACACTCGTGATGTATGTCTGTTGTCAATGGTATTACTCTAGAGACCGGGCGATCATGGTATATAAACTTTTCCGAGGACCCCCCAACCTCGCCGAGGGCTGCTTTGAGGCTCCGGCGTGGAGGAGACGAGAGATACGTTGTAATTCATTGTCCGAAATTATGGCGTCAAAAGTGTGCAGGTGATCGCATTGAAGTGGGTGACGAGGTCCCGAAACAGCATCTGTGGCGTTGAAGGCCCAGCCATGTTTCAGATTTATCTCCAGGCTTGACCATATTCTTGAGGCAATCCGAGAGTTTGATTTGCTGAGTGGCAGCTATCGATATATTGCCTGGTGTGGAAGAATATCGAGGTCAAGTCTCGCCGTGAAGGGGAAAGGCTGAATAGGTGACATCGGATAATCGACGACAGTTTCGCAGATCCGGACTTTGAGCGCGGAATTGGATCATCTTCTCTGTACTCCGTAGAGGGACCTTGTCAGGAAAACGATGCAGGAGCGTGTGACCACTGGAGAACTGACTCGGGGGAGGACAAGAATACTCGTATCCCACACCACTCAGGACTCGGAGCCAAAGCCGGACTCTCATGCCCGCAAACCGGGACCCCCAAACTCGCCAATGTGGAGGCTTATGCACGCGACAGTTGGAAATTGCCCTTGACCTGCAAGTCCTCCACCAAGGGCGCCATTATTGGTGGGTGGAAGTGCCCTGGCAGCGGGATTGAGGCGCCATGGTCGGTGATCGAAAAGCTTCGGCCGGTTCGGCGAGGCGGTCAAGGAATTCCAACAATCTCTGCAAAGGATCGCGAAGTCAACTCTTTGGCGGACCATTGGCTCCTTGTGCTGGCTTCAGGGAAGTCGGTTTCTGCAGAACATCCGGCTGTCTTGTGCTTTGAGTTTCTTTGGGGTCCCTCGTCCCCCACACTCTCCTTATCGAATCCGAGCTGCTTTTTTAGCGTCTCTCGATAAAGGATTCTTTCAACTCATCAGCACCTTACACCCTCAACTTTTCCTTCACAACTTTCCAGAGAAAGAACAGTCTGACCGCGCCCTATAGCCTCGCCCCCTGGAAATAAGCTCCCTCCCAATACATCGTTTATCTCTTCACGATCTCGTCAGGTCAGCCACCGTCAGCCACTGTCACAGCCCTGCGGCTACCTGGTCTCTATTTAGAGATACATAACACCAGCTGCCGTCAGCATAGCCACCAGGGCGAGATCTACAAAACCACCGAGGCACAACTCAATTGCGATCGGTCTTTGGCATTGAGAGATGATGTCCTCACCTCTGCGAGCTCGTTCATCGAACGAGGTTGATCCCCATAGTGCCGCTCACATCTACTATGGCCAGAATGCCATTCACAAATCCAACCACTTCCGAACCCGTACCTTCTCTACAGTGAGTACCAGCGCTTGCGCTCCATTGACTGTTACTGACAGGAATTTGTCGCAGAACCAAGCCCCGACATTTGACAGAACAGGCATTAAGGCTCCTGTCCGCCGAAGCAGCCATGGTAAGCCCGTAACCACGCTCTCCGCCTGCAATAATATCAGGTACTGATTGTTATCACACAGATGAGACGACTATGTTTGGGAGAACCTATCTTGTCGACGTCGAGCAGACTATAAAGAATTTGAATGAGCAGGAGGATACTGATGGGAACTTTCAAATTACTATCGAGGATAATGGTCCAAAGGTGAGCGAAGATCCCTAGAACAATTGATTTGTTCAGTCGGCTGATACTTCCTTCTCCAGGTCATTTCTCTTCCTACTGCCGGTTCGAATGGCTTCAATAGAAAGGAGGTCCGCGGAAATTACATGCTTTCGAATCTCTACCAGGAAATGTTTCTTGCAAAGAAGCACGGACAATCCCACATCTTCCTCGATCAGGAGAGACTGAACGAGAATCCCGTCAGCCGCCTGTCTCGTCTCATCAAGCACGATTTTTGGCGAAACCTGACTCGAGTTATTGATGGGTCGGTGATTGAGATTGCGGGAAAGGATCCAAAGGACTGGACAGACGATCCTCGTCCTCGTATCTACGTTCCTCGAGGCGCCCCTGAGCAACACGAATACTATACACAGGTTGCTAAGGATAGGCCTGAGATCCGCTTGGATGTTTGTTGGCTTCCGGATGAGATTACGCCTGAGCATGTCAGAGATTTGAATGACAAGCCCGGTCTCTTGGCAGTCGCTATGGAGGAGACGGTCGATATATTTGGCAAGAAGACGCTTAAGGGTATTCCTTTCGTCGTACCAGGCGGTCGTTTTAATGAGCTCTACGGATGGGATTCATATATGGAGTCACTTGGCCTTATTGCAAGCGAGCAACCATATCTGGCCAAATGCATGGTCCAAAACTTCGTTTTCTGCATTCAGCACTATGGCAAAATTCTTAACGCTACTAGAAGCTACTACCTTTGTCGATCGCAGCCCCCATTCCTCACAGATATGGCTCTTCGAGTCTATGAGAAGATCAGATCAGAGCCTGATGCAAAGCAGTTTCTGAAGACTGCCATCCTTGCAGCAATCAAGGAGTACCACACGGTTTGGATGGCCGAACCAAGAGTGGATAAAGTCACTGGCCTATCTCGTTACCGGCCACAGGGCCTTGGTGTTCCCCCGGAGACCGAATCCACTCATTTCACGCATATTCTTGAGCCATACGCGAAGAAGCATGGTTTGACTTTCGAGGAGTTTGTCAAGGCCTACAACTCCGGCGCCGTAAAGGAGCCAGAACTTGACGAGTACTTCCTGCACGACCGGGCAGTCCGCGAATCTGGACATGATACGTCCTACAGACTGGAGAAGGTTGCTGCAAATTTGGCCACCATTGACCTGAACACCCTCCTCTACAAATATGAGAAGGATATCGCCCATACAATCCATTATTTCTTCAACAACAAACTCCCTGTCCCAAAGGAATTCCTGGTTGATGGGATGAAGCCTGGCCACGTCGAGTCATCTTCTATCTGGGACCGCCGAGCAAAGCTTCGCAAAATTGCAATTGACAAGTACCTTTGGAATGAGAAGAAGGGAATGTACTTTGACTACGATACTGTCAAGAAGGAGCAATGTACTTACGAGAGCTGCACAGCGTTCTGGGCTCTGTGGTCAGGAGTTGCAAGCCCTGCACAAGCTGCGAGGCTCGTTGCTGTTGGCCTTCCGATGTTCGAAGCTGCTGGTGGCTTGGTGTCAGGTACAGAGAAGTCTCGAGGTGTCATAGGTCTCGAACGTCCTAATAGACAGTGGGACTACCCATACGGATGGGCGCCACAGCAGATGCTTGCATGGACCGGCTTGGTTCGCTACGGTTATTCCGAAGAGGCCGAGAGACTGGCATACAAGTGGCTGTTCATGATGACAAAAGCTTTCGTTGACTACAACGGTGTTGTGGTCGAGAAGTACGACGTCACCAGAACCGTTGACCCCCACCGCGTCGACGCCGAGTACGGAAACCAAGGCCTTGACTTCAAGGGGGTTGCTACTGAAGGGTAAGTTGATCTTTCCCCCTTTCTAATGCGTCTCGCTAACGGTCACAGCTTCGGTTGGGTCAACGCCAGTTACGTCTACGGACTCCAACATGTCGACGCCCACTGCCAGCGCGCCCTTGGAACCCTCAGTACCTGGGAGCAGCTGTACAAGCAACGCGCCACCCTCTACGAGAAGGATGAGAAATAATCTGGCGCAGAAGACAAGGAGAAGAATCCGAGTAACGAACGAACGAGCTTTCTCATTCTGTTCTGACCGGATCGACGCTTCCTCCACTCACGAGTTATGACCCATTGCGCTACATCAGATACCCGATAGACTCTTCGGTTTTTTTCCTTCTTGCCTTTGACTTTGAGGTTTCCTACTGCTCGATTATGAGCATCGCCTGCATGGCATGTCGAAGGCGTGCTCGTTGCGTTTCGCATCATCTCACGGTGTTTCAACGTCCTGGATTACCGTACGTGTGTATAATATACTGTACGAATAGCTTTTCATCTTGCTTTTCTTTGCATTGCCATTACTTGCGCGTTACTTGGTGGTTTTCTGCAATAGTTGGGGAGTTAATGGGTGGTGGTGTTTGTTTTGGGGGGGGGAGTTGATTACATTCTTGCTTGATTTTTAAAGTATAGATCGTGGGGGATGGGGACGTTGCTTGCTATGATGGCGGGACGAGAAAAGCTTCGTGAGAATGAATAAAGCTGCAGGGATGTACATAGGTCACCTATGTAATGGCGCTTATAAAAACAAACTGTGCTGTTCAAGATGCTATGTGAAGTTCCTAAATTTACTCATGTACCAGTCAAAGTTTTCGTCTCACCAGGCTTGAAGATACGGAAAGGTCCAGGCCTTGTTCCCTCCCTTGTAAATTCAAGAACGGAAGCGTGCCGTTCCGAAAGTGGTGGGATGTTGCTGACCACAGCTGACAGCTCAGCCCCGCTACAACTGCGGTTTTCCCGCAATGCTGGGTGGAGAGCTGGAGCTCACATCAGCGCAGCACACCCAGCTGTCCAACGGCTTGAGAGGCGTACTAGAACAGCATTTGATTACATTGAGGCTAGCGTCGCCTTATGTTCACTTTGATGGTCGGATAAGATACATCAGCCAGTGTTGTAGGGGTTTGAAGGAATGAATAAATTAGTAGTATCTATGAATCTAGCTACTCGAATGAATATTGGAACAAATTGGTCGCTCACAAAGGGAAATGATGGGAAGGAATGTATCTCGCATTGTGCTCAAAGTTGGCCTTCCCTATTGCATTCATCACAACGTTCACCAGGTGCATTCACTTGGAGGGGAGGGGGCACAACACCACACACCTACATAAGTTGAGGCAAAAAGTCTTCGAGGTTTAGTCCAGCCATAGCACACTCCAACGCATTCATCGAAACTTCAATCGAGCTTTTCACCCCATGAGCATCGGAGTTACTCTGGTATCTCCCAAGACCATGATTACACACGTCATGTAAAGCATCAAAGATCTTCATTTCTCGGATCTGGGCTGCGAGATCTTTGAATACCATGCCGTGGTATGGAGCGTAGAGCTTTGGGTAAATGCCAACAGCGGCAGAACCTTTGATCAGTGAGCCTAGCAGGAGGGAGTCGCAGGCGAGCTTGTTATTCTGGTCCCAGATGACGGGACAGAGGATGTCGGGGCCGGAATAGCGCGCGATGAGGTCGTGAACGATGAGCATTGCACCTTCGATTGCGGCCGCGCGATGGGCTAGCATGACGGCTGGATTACAATTAGCATTTGACCAAGGCGAGAGGTTGAGAGGTTTTGATATTACATACCGAGAATAGGAGGTGGAATTGGTACGCTCTCGTCGAAATCATCCTCCAATGTCTCATCACAACCTAATTCAATGACCCTTGACACCTCTCTGAACTCCCGCGGCTTGTGGAAGACCCATGTAATCAACAGCCAGCAGATGGCTTCCGGGCAATATGATAGTGGGAGGCCTTCCCTTGCCAAATTATCAATCCAGGTATCAGAGAAGAGCTCAACCACCTCATGCATCTGGTAGTAGTTTACCAAAACCGCAAGTTTAGTCAACATCTCCAGCGATACCCTTCTGGGAACCTTCCTCGTAAGGCCATGTATAATATTTAGCAAGATCTCAAAAGCATCGGGGTCGTCGTCGCCCAATGCGATGTCCGTACTTCCTTCAATGCGAAGTCTTTGCCCCTCCTCGAAGTTTGGGCCGAGCATGCTTCGGAACGTGGGAGATGCGAGGATGAGATGTTTGGAAGACACTCGCATGTGTACATCGGTGAGGATATCGACAGAGCTCGCAGAGTCATCGGAGTGGACGGAGACATCGTCGCGTTGGGCATTTTCATCTGGTTCTTGGACTGCAGGTGCTGGTTCTTCGTTGGGTGGTGGCGGAGGTGGTGGTGTTGGAAGAGATGGTGGTGTTGGAAGAGGTGGTGAGGTTGGAGGAGGTAGTGCCTCTGCATCTGGTACATCAACGCTTGCAGGAGGAGTTTCGTCGAAGACTTCCTCCACCTGAGGTCTATCTTCTTCGCCAACGCTTGAACATTCTGATTCTAACTCCGGCTCGTCTGGATGACGGACGAGCTTCAGAAGCACGTCGCCCTGGATGTCGAAAACGTGGATTTCGTCAGCGGTTCTGGGCCACGTCTCGGGCCAGGTGGGGTCTGGTATGTCTGCGGCCTGTACGCTGGACATGGCGTCTCACGAACTCTTGACTTCGAAGTGTTGCCGAACTGTCTACATTGGCAGCGACGCGTTGAGAGGGGGTGTTGAAATTGAAGGGCCTATTTGAACCCCAAAGAAAGTTCCACGAGTTAGTTCCAAGAGCTCATGACTTACCTTGGGCGTCTCGTTGGCTCGATGACTCGATGCCACAGTATCACGAAAGTGTGCCATGTGTGTTGATGTGAGTTGGCACACGAGGCTGATGGAGCCCGATTAAGGTTAGGCTGCGCTAGACCACATGCAGACGGGCCCCGCTTCCAGAAGATCCCAAGGATGCATGTCAGACTTGCCTCGGATACAATCTCCTTTTGCAAGTCAACTCTTTGGATGGAATATGAGTCATTCAGCTTGTCGGTGTTGGATTGGTTTTTGAATACGATAGCCAATCGAATCTGCTCTTCGAGCTGAAACCCCAAAAAATTCACGGAGCGTCGAGTGTGACGGGATGAACAAGGGTATATAGTCCGGAAAGAGATCTCATCAAGAAGTGTGCTAACTTTCTGAAAGGGAATTGTACCTGGAAAAGCCCCTTATTGCTCTGAACAGGTTGTCCGAACCACCTCCCCAGTCAGACCCGCGGATTCCGCGTGCCAGTTGATCCCAAACTTAACTTCTGGGTCCTCGACTCGATTAGAGGTTTTTCTCATATGATCTTTTGAAAATATATTCGGTACTGTCTCAATTGACATCTATCTCTATCTCAATATGGAAGAGCCGAAACCTTTCAAGATCGCTGTCTCAGATGACCTCCTTTCATTCATCGACCAGCGTGTCTCAACCGCCCGCATTCCTCCTGGCATCGACCTACCGGAGAAAGATGCCTGGTCATATGGTGTCCCACCAGCGACAATATCTCAATTGAAAGATTACTGGGTCAAGAAATACGACTGGAGAGCTGTCGAAGCACGCATCAATGGCCAGCTTAAGATGTTCACACTTCCCATCACCGAAGCTGGCGAGACGATGACGATCCACTTCGTTCACCACAAGTCGGACCGTGAAGGAGCCCTCCCTTTGCTATTTCAGCATGGATGGCCAGGCAACTTTCTTGAGGTCGAGAAGATTATCGATTCTCTGACCAATCCACAGGAACCTGGTCAGCAGGCTTTTCACGTGGTAGCTCCTTCACTACCAGGATTTGTTTTCTCTGAAGGACCGAAAGGAGGAGACTTCTGGTTAAAGAACATGGCGGCTGTCGATCATAAACTTATGCTGGCGCTGGGGTACGATAAATATGTTGCTCAAGGCGGCGATTGGGGTTCCATGATTTGCAGGATTATGGGGATGGAGTATCCTGAACACGCTGTGGCTGTTCATGTCAATGCTTTGGCATCAGGTCCGCCAAGTTGGTGGAGATATCCATTCCATCTTATATACTTGATTCTATGGGCCGTGTGGCAAGGCAAGGGAAAGGAGAGCAATTTTGGAAGGATGATGTGGTGGCGAGAGGAAGAGGTAAGTAATTGGTGTAATGCATTCCAACTTGAACAGTTACCGACTTTCTGAAATTTAGTTGGGATATATGGAAATCCAGGGCACAAAGCCCCTGACAATCTCTTATGCCCTGGGAGACTCACCAATAGGGATGCTTGCCTGGCTTCGAGATAAGATCAAACATCTTATCGATGACGACAGCATATTCGACGAAGAAGAACTCATTACTTGGACGATGGTATTTTCCCTGTTGTCTACTGAGGACAATCGCTGATGGCTTACAGATGTACCTCATCAACGGAACCGCAGGCCATGCCAGAATCTACAAAAATGCAAAGGGAAAGGGATTGGATATGTTCTACAAAGATGTTTTGAACAGAAAACTTCCCAGCAATGTTGATTTTGGAGCATCTGTTTTCCCCTACGGTCAGCGATCTGCTCCTCCTCAACCCATGTCAGAAATCTGACAAGACATAGATGTGTTGAACATACCTCGCTGGTGGGCATCATGCACCGTCTCAAAAAATATAGTTTTCTGGAGGGACCGTGACAGCGGAGGTCATTTCGCAGCGACAGAAGAGCCTGATGCTTTGGTAGAGGACATCAGAGACTTCGCCAAAGTGATCAACCCGAGTAGGATGGCGTCGTTGGTCAAGAGCGGGAAATTGAAGAAATGATACAATATCAGAGTAACATCACGAATACGATGAATCGTTTCTAAGAACTAGAGCTTTGTACAACCTCTAGATTTCAAGGCCAATTCGTTGTACCCCACTAGAGTTCAGGCTGTTCGGCGAGCCCAACCACCCAAATGCTAATACGGACTCAAAGGCCAGCAACGTGCCCAATTTATCCATGTCCCCTAGACTATTTGCACGCAAATAAATGAGCCATATAATCAACAAGCGCAGATCCGCTCGTGAGCCATTTATCAATTCATGTAAGATACTAGGGCAATACTCACTTGACTTCGGGCTAGAACACATCACCCAACCCCTCAAAAGTGGGTCCCAGCTGTACGACAACTCGCGTGTCGTCAACGTCCGCATCTCAGCTTCTCCTCACTTCACTCACTCACTCCGTTCACCATCGCTGCACCGCAGCTTCAATGGGCCGCTCTACCGCTTCCCCTCGTTTACTTTCTCTTCATCTTCGTCTCTTTTCACCGCTGCGCTCTCGTTCTTCCACCTCTTCTTCTTCGTTAGGGCAACATGGTCGTCTTTCTCGATCTGGACGATGAAGCCGTCGAGCCCCCAGATCAGCATCGGGAATGGCTGCACGTGCAAAGGGGGAGTGCGGGCATTTTACGGAGCTTAAATATCAATAAAGAAGTGGAGGACGTGGAGAGGGAGAATCCGAATAAGGAGAAGGCGTGCACGAAGGCGTTGGGGTGTTATCCGTACGTGTTGAAACGGCCACACTTCACCGATCGATGATTGCAAAATATTGGAAACTGACATTCTCGTGGCAGGGTTATAATCTCGATAGCCTCCCACATCGATCTCAACACCCTCGATGCGCTGTCTCTCACTTGTCGCCAGATCCGTGCCAACCTGCTCCAATTCCGCAGTCAAATCATCACCTCGACACTCCATTGCGAGAACGAGGATGTCGAGCTCGAGCCCGAACATACCTTCAGATACCGTGCCAGGGCCGCAGACTGGTATTTCATAGAATCAGGGAGAGAAGCGCCTGGATCAGGAACCGGAAAGGTTGGAGACTGTGCCAGGGACATGGTGGGCGGATGCAGGAGATGTGGAAGGGTTGTTTGCAGAGTGAGTTCTGCCTTCAGTCTGCGCTTAAGCTGAGTTTGCTAACGTTGATAGAATTGCACAATTAAACCCCCCGCACCAATCCTCCTCACCCATCGCCACCGCCGCATCTGCAAAGCCTGCTCACGAGTCCCTCTCTCCTCTCTCGTCGATCCCGCTCCCGTCACCCACGCACACGAGATCTCCTCTTCTCCACCGACAACACTCTCTGGCGAGACCCTCAAGCGTGAAGTCTGCAGCTGCCCGACACACGGCGTCTGGCTCTGCCAACCCTGTGGCCGCAGCCTCCGGAGCGCAGACACGGAATACGAGAGTATCTGGAAATGGCGAACCCGCTACCTGCCCTCTCTCGGCGGTCTTGGCGTCGGTATCGGAGAAGGGAACCGTGGCGTGCCTTGCGGTCGAGGAGGGGAGTGCGTAGCAGCTCGAGAAGTCGAGCAAGAAATCGACTGCGATGCAGAAGACGCGCGGGAGATTGACAGCAATAGCCGTGCCGCGAGCCCGCCTTCAAGTCCTGGGAGTAGTTCGACGCAGGTTGGAACTCCTGGGAGTGAGAGGAGTGGACAAATGGGGCCGGGATATGCGAGGCATGAGATTGAAGGGATTGGCGGCGTGGTCAAAAAGAAGTTGGTGCGGATGGTGAAGGTGGGCGCTTGTGTACCCGAGTGGGGGGATGAGAAAGATATGGGGAAGTTCTTGGTGAGGGAGCAGGAGGGGAGGGCGAGGAGTTGGTGTGGGTGGTGTTGGAGGGTTGTTCCAGGCGTGAAGGATGTAATTGAATGAGCGTGTCATCGTGCGAGTCCACGAACTTGAGAGTGTCTGTGAGCATCGGAACTTGAAACATGGAAACATGGGAACATGGGGCGGGGAGTGGGATGGAGCGTGGAATTGGTTGTATTGCTTTTGAACAACAAAGCTGGTTGCGGATGGATGGTTTGAGCACATAAAACGAACCCTAGTTTTCTGATGATTTTGCAGGCCTCTGCATGGTGAGTTCAAATATGCCGTTAATTAGCAACGAGGCATGCTTTACAATTCAATTTAATTCTATTCTATTCTATTCTGATTTCAACTACTCGGTTTTGCTTGCCCACCAACAGTCGGTGGTCACCCGCTGTAAACAACCGAGCAGAACTGGAATAAGGGGCATTAGCGAGAGTCCCTTCCCACCCCGCAAGTTATGTATCGCGGGTTCATTCCTTCTTTCTTCAAAGCGAAAGCTAGTCTCTTCCGCTTTACAATCACAGTCCCACAACATTGATGCCGGACCAAGCATCCTCTCCCAAACTTACGGCTGAAATGGCCCCAGTCCATTCAACCATCTTCATGCGTCAGCGCGGTGCAGCGAAACTCGAATACTCAATCTAAACCTCTTCTCTTGGTCAGCCGGCCCCACAGCATTCCAGCTATCGACGCGGCTGCCTATTCCTCACACGATGTCGTTAAATGATCAACATTCAATCATCCGCAAGCCTGTGGGCTCTGGCGGTCCTACACTGTCACCGGAGCCGCAATTTCCCTCACAAGATGGACAGAGTCAACTCTCGGGTAGAAGCGGTGGTATACACTGGAGAGCGTGCACCTCCATGGTCGCCTCACTCCTATTCGGCATACTGCTTGCACTGGGGCATCACCTCTTCTACAATAACTTGAACGGCAAGCCAGTGGGGGCACCAGAGCATGTCATCATAGGAGTTACACGACAGCAGCTCAATCTTACCCTCGGGACCCTGTTTGCATTTTTAGTGAACGCCTTCTTGGGCATTGCTGTCACTACATCATATACACAAATCGTGTGGGGAGCTGTCAAAAAGCGAGCCACAACATTGGAAACAATTGATACAGTTTTTTATGTCATGACCAGCTTTTGGAGTTTGGTGTACTTTTCGGTCTGGTGGAAGTATCCTCTGTTATTACTTCTGGCTTTAACTATTTGGTAAGAGCTGCCCTTTCACCTCAGAACAGTTGACTCATATCACATAGGTTGATTCCGATAGCATCCGTGATCACACCGGCTGCCTTGACCGTAGCTGTTGCTGCCACGAATCCTGTTCAGTGGGGGATGTTCCGTGTTCCCAATGTGGACTTCCTCAGTCTCAATTTCGCAAACGTACAAGCCCTTCGAGGTTCCTTTGTATACAGCAGTCCCAGATATGCAGTGGACAAAGTAGTTGCAGCTACTGCAGCTCAAGGATCTATTCTTCCCATAAAACCTCCAAACGGCGCTCCAAATGCATCTTGGGCTTTGGGCTTTGCCGGTCCGTCCATCATTTGCTCCGATCTCCTAGGTTCCACTGTCGATTCCATTCAGAAGAACATTCAAGCTGCCGTAACAACAGATAACTGTGAAACCGCCTTTGGGTACATAGCTTGGACACCCTCGTACATCTTATCTGGGTCGGCTTATGAGCTCTACACAATGCCCTTTGTCCTATCACCGAACAATACTTCCTACTCGCTCAAAGATGGATCTCTAGGTCCCCGTCCCCTCGGTGATGAGCTTCCCCCAATCCCAGCAACATTCTACGCAGCTACATATCCCAACATGACAGCCGAGAATGGGTTTGGCGCACAGGGCTTGGGTTGCAAGGAACAAGCCAGCGGCGGCGGTGCCCCATTGCAAAATATCAAGGTGATTCAGTGCGAACTACACAATTCTTCCTACCACGCCTCATTCTCTTTCATAAACGGAGAGCAAACCGTCGATGTCACAATGGACAAAGCGCCTCTGAATTCGGTATTGCCTATTTTTGTTCTCGATATGACTTCCGCCTATGGCCCATTGGCGAACTACTCTAACGACAAACCGATACCGGTAGCATACAAGACGGCCGAAGTGGAAACGCTATCTTACCAGGCTGTCATGGCTTCATTTGGCTCGGTTGTGGTTGGCACACTTTGGAATTCTCAAGGCAGCAATGGCGGAATCCTTGCGAACGGTACATCTGTGATGTCGACAGTTTTGGGCGAAGCGGAAGAGCTTGGATGGATGAATGACTACCCTCCAAAGAATGGTGATTTTATTGCTACATTACAGCAAGCTATCGCGAGTGAGGATCTAGGTCAAATGTGGAATGGATTGGATGTTGCGGATGACGTCCAATCTGCGATTCCGTTCAAAGTGGCATTAGAGAGCCTCTTCCAAAACATCACGATAGGACTGATGAGTTCCAAGCTCCTGCAGTACGTCCGGTACCAAACCCCCTCAAAACAAGATAAACTAATGAAAGCAAACCAAATGTCTCTTCACCGTACGCACCGCCTCTCACCAACGTCACCTTCCCAGTTTTCCAAACAGTCTACGTCTACACCCCGTCTAGACTCTGGATCGCCTACGGTTTTGCTATTTTTTTTGCTACCACAGGTGTCCTCATCCGTCTTTCGTCTATATTTTCTAGCGGTGTTGCTTACACGAATTATTTCTCGACTATACTTCGGACAGCGAGACATGCAAATATGGAAACCTCAATTCTCCCAGAGGATGCTGACGGCAAGGATCCTTTACCAAAGTATTTGGCGAAGGCAGGTGTTTTGTTTTCCGATGATTATGTCGGGCGGGAGAGAAGAGGAACGAGTTGGTTTGGGGATTCGAAGAGCCCGGGTGCAAGCTCGAGACTGCTGTCTGAGTAAGAGTGCGAGCGGACTAATTATGAAGTGATGATATGTGATGGAAGTCGAACTATATATAGTGATAGATTTTAATACGCTCTTGTACTCGAAAGTTTCCCTTGGGAGGTGACTCTCAGTTCTAATGAACGGAGCAAGAAGCTACCTATCTATCTAGAGTAAACAAAACATACCGCTAACCAGGCCTCTATTTTCTCAGTTGTGTGTTGCGCGAGACTCCCATTATTCAACAAGAGTTCGATCTAGATGCAATTCAACCATGTCTCCGCAACTGCGACCCATTTTCTTTTATTTAATTCCTCCCGTTTCATATCTTCGACTTCAGACCCGCCACGCAATTCCAAATCACCGTACCCGCACAGGAATTTGCCCTGGTATAACGACACCGTTCAGTATACAATTCCAGACATGAATAGAATCGTGCATGGCAAGTTGTGATGGCTCTAGTCCAATTTTGCTAAGTTCTGCCGCTCCTGAGATGTTATTACCATGAATTCCAGGCCTGTCGGCTCTAAGATCGTCCTCGATGGGCAATAAGCAGCTCATGTAGACGGTTGAATAAGCGAAGCCCCCCTATTCTTTGTGGGGGAGCCGAGGCTGGGCGTTGGCATAGTAACCTCTCGACGGTGAGTGACGCTGCATTGAGGCTGTTCTCTTCACGCGTAGCCAACGACAATTTCACGGAAGCTGCCGGTCGGCCGAATGCGGAACGCCTTCGAGTGGCTGACACTCGACGACAAAGCCGAGGCTCGCTTTGTCGACCCGGACCTTGCAGACGATCATGCGCCGGACCCTGGCCCCGCGATTCTCTTCACATGTCAGAACAACCTCATCTTCAGATGCAGGGCAACAAACCAATGTTTTCACATGCTCGATGTAGAAGTAGCTCACGTGCACACCTTTCATCTTCATCTCGCGTCCTCTCCAGATGTTAGCCAGAGCAGGATTGGGGAGGGCAGCGCGAGCGCGCATGGAGCGACACAATAGTGGCATGACGAAATGTGCTGGAGAATGTGGGGAAGGAATCTGCCATGTTTTCTCGCCTCCCCCGCCAATCACGGCACTGGACAGCGGATCCTTCTCTCCTTGTTACCGCTGAGCCGAAGCCGCAAGGCGGGCGCGACGACGAACTTGGTCTTGGTCTGGAACGCTGATGCACCTACCGCGTGTCCCGAGGATGAGGAGAGCCGATGGAGCTGCTGAGTGTTGAATGCCGGCTTCTGGTAGGTCGGGGGCCACGAAAGCTACCGCTAGCCCGATGACCTCCGGATGGAGGATTTGCTTATGACTGTGTGCATTTCCTCTTTTCTCTGGCTGCTTCTGAATTGGCTTCCTTCCTCTGGTTTTATTACCGAGTTTAGATTTTATACTCACGTTACGTCGTTCTAGTTTGTATAGCAGGACGAGCATTGACGTGCAAGGCCAGTTACATCCAGTTACATCCCAGTCAGGTTTTCATACTTCACTCTCCACTCTACCCACCATGGCGAACAAGATGGCCAATCCCGCTGTGGACCCAAACAGGGAGGAGCAGCAATATCTGGACGAAGTTGCAGCTGTCAAGAAGTGGTGGACGGATTCCAGGTGGAGATATACCAAGAGGGCCTTCACTGCCGAGCAGATTGTGGCCAAGAGAGGGAACCTGAAGATCGAGTATCCCAGCAATGTCCAATCGAAGAAGCTCTGGAATATCCTGGAAGGCAGATTCAAGGTATGTCCTCCCAATTGTGGCATTCGGGATCGAAGCTGAGCACATTCTACAGAACAAAGAAGCCAGTTACACCTACGGCTGCCTGGAGCCCACAATGCTCACCCAAATGGCGAAATACCTCGACACCGTCTACGTTTCCGGCTGGCAATCATCATCTACCGCCTCTGCGTCCGATGAGCCCGGTCCAGATCTGGCAGATTACCCCTACGTTCGTTCCCTCCCTCCCCATCCTTCAATTCCGAAAACTAACACTCCCAGACCACCGTCCCCAACAAAGTCTCCCACCTCTTCATGGCCCAGCTCTTCCACGACCGCAAGCAGCGCGAAGAACGCGTTACCACAAAATCGAAAGCTGACCGCTCCAAGCTCGCAAACGTCGATTATCTCCGCCCCATCATCGCAGATGCAGATACCGGACATGGTGGATTGACCGCAGTGATGAAGCTCACGAAGTTGTTCATCGAGAAGGGAGCAGCGGGAATACATATCGAGGACCAGGCGCCTGGGACTAAGAAGTGCGGGCACATGGCTGGGAAAGTGCTGGTTCCAATCAGTGAACATATCAATCGCCTTGTTGCCATCAGAGCGCAAGCTGATATCATGGGTACACACATTCCTTTCCCCTCCCAAGCCCGAAATTCAATGCGAATCACAACCGAAGCAGTTACTAACAAGAAATAGGATCTGACCTACTCGCCATCGCACGAACGGACGCCGAAGCCGCAACCCTTATAACCACGACCATCGACCCCAGAGATCACGCCTACATCCTCGGCAGCACAAACCCCAACCTCCAACCCCTCAACGACCTCATGATTGCGGCGGAACGAGCCGGAAAGAACGGCGCTGAACTACAAGCAATCGAGGATTCCTGGACCTCCCAAGCAGGGCTGAAAGTCTTCGCCGACGCAGTAGTAGACACCATCAACTCCGGCGTGCACGTCAACAAGAAGTCACTCATCACCCAATTCCTGTCCGACGTCAAGGGAAAATCAAACACGGAAGCGCGAGCGATCGCCAAGGGGATAACCGGCGTCGATATCCCCTGGAATTGGGATAGCCCACGAACGAGAGAGGGGTATTACAGGCTTCAGGGAGGCTGTGAGTGTGCGATTAACAGAGCGATTGCCTACGCGCCGTACGCGGATGCCATCTGGATGGAGTCCAAGCTCCCCGATTACGCGCAAGCGGTGCAATTCGCAGACGGCGTGCACGCCGTTTACCCCGAGCAGAAACTCGCATACAACCTCTCCCCCAGTTTTAATTGGAAATCAGCCATGTCGCGCGACGAGCAGACAACTTACATTGATCGCCTGTCTAAACTCGGGTACTGCTGGCAATTCATTACTTTGGCCGGCTTGCACACCACGGCACTCATTTCAGATCAGTTTGCAAAGGCGTATTCGAAGAACGGGATGAGGGCGTATGGCGAGTTGGTCCAGGAGCCGGAGATGGAAGGCGGTGTTGATGTGGTTAAACATCAGAAGTGGAGTGGGGCGAACTATGTCGATGAGTTGTTGAAGATGGTGCAGGGGGGTGTTAGCTCAACGAGTGCGATGGGGAAGGGCGTTACGGAGGATCAGTTCCATTGAATGGTGCGAAGAGAAACGTGTATACAGTACGGATAGGATGGATGGGTCAAAATTGATTTTCGTTGGTTACGATGCGAAATTTCGGGATATGCTGGAATATTGACTAACGCTCGCCAACCTCTTTTCTTTCAGCTTTCTTTTTTGCTTTCATCATTCCGTGCCAAGTGGCCCCCCTCACCCAATCCTCGAGGATAGACTGACTCCATTGCCCTACTCCAGTACCTCATCATCGTCGTTTCCAGCATTTTAATTCGACCCAGTAATCAGCAGCCAGTGCTTCAGTGCCGATTCGATTGATGAGTTCGATGTGGGCCTGGCTACGGGGTGAGATTTTTACTTTGAAAAGGGCTTCTTTGTGGATTTCCCAGTTGCTATTAAGCATATCGATTGGGTGGTCCTGACGCGCCGAATGAGTTCGCTTTCCTTTCGGTTGGCTAATTGTGACGTACTTGCTGGGTCTTCCGTGATGTCGAAGCAATAGATCAGACGAGCGATTGCAATCCATATGTTATTGGCGCCAACGCTGTACCCCACGCATACTCGACGGCCAGTGAGCATTGAAATCAGTTCCCATTTTACCTTCATGTTGAAGCATTTAAGGGTATGAGAGGGTGAGTAAGGTTTTCTTTCCTTACCAGTCCCAAAAGACCAATGCCCCTTCAAAGGGTTGTTCAAATCCGCGTCAATGAAGCGCTCTGCGGAGAAAGCCATTGGATCCGCCGTCACCCGGGGCGAGCATATGTGGTGCACCAGTTTGGATAAAGGGCCGCCAGCGGAGACACTCCTTTGCCGCTACTGTGATGTATGGTAGCCTCTCTCGATCGGAAAGAGAGGGAAGGCGTTCAGCGTCTACACCGCACACTTCGTCTAGCATTGCTCTTGCTTCGATCACCCATCCTGGGTAGGCGGCCATCGCTGCCACTGCTTGCGCGATGGCATTCCGCGAGGTGTCACTTCCAGCTTCCAACAGGGTGCTGAAAACGAACAACTTTTCTGTCTCATCGATGGCGAATTCTCTTTTCGCGGCGCGCCTTGCTCTACCTCAACCGCGAAGCAAGGACGGGCACTGCCGTTTTCCATATTCTTGACGAGACGGTCGTATTCGCCTGTGTAAAGACTACTTGGAAGCCAGAGAGGTTTCATTTGATACTCTCCAGTATGCCAAACACCTGCGCACGAGTCCTCTTGAAGTATGCCTCCCCAGCAGGTCTCCGCAACTGCAGAGGTTTTGGAAGGCTGGACAGTCATGGGAACGTATCGCAGATATTCTTCAGCGGGTTGAACAGATATTAGGACAGCAACCGATTCGAGAATTGCCTTGTGCCCAGGATCGTCGATGGCCGCCCTTCTCCCAAACACCAGGCGTATGATGACAAAATTCGAAAAGCGCTGATTTGCTAAGTGGAAATTTCTTGGATCCGTTAAGTAGTCGTAGACCAGCTGCTTCGATTCTAGCTCTTGGTAAGCAATGAACTTTGTCTCCACCTGTCGATTGTTTAGGATTGAGTGCATAATCTTTCTCTGGTTCCGCCATCTATCAGAGTGAGGCATCAGGAGCATGTAGCACCCACAGTCTTGCCTCCATCGGCGCCAAATACGTATTGAGCGCGGTACACAAGCTGTCTTCCATCTCCAGTCTCAACATGGACTAACACCGCGTCTCCTTCGTCCTTGAAATCGACGACTTTGTGGTTGAAGAGGATCTTGCTTGGGTTATGTTTCTCTGCATGTGCTTGCAAAATCGGTTCTGAGCGAAGAAGGGGAAGGTTGGACGGCAGGACTTGACGAAGGCAAATAATACAATTCTCCACTGCAGTTAAAAATTCTGCTTTAAGCTCTAAATTAGGATCATTTAGCTTCTAAAAAGGCTGGAAAAGAAGGCAATTTGTGGCAAATATAAAACAAAGCGAATAATAGCTGGGCAACTTGTCTGCCAGTTGAATGACCGAATTCGATGAACCGAATCGAAGTGACGAAAGCATGTAATGTGATCACCACTCCACTCAACGGGTTTATATCGAATTCTAATTGGATACTTCGCATTCTGAGAGATTCAAAATGCAGTGGATAATTAATCAATACAGGTGCAGGGGGAAGACAATGGGGAAAGTCGACCAACATTCCGAAAACACTTCGTCGATTCGGTCTTCGGTCAACGACTGCTTGTCAATCCGTGGAAGGAATCAAACTCGGTTTTGCGATATGCAACAAAAAAACGTGATTTTCTGTGATGGCTAGGTACCAGAGAGCTAATAAGAACTCGGGGTAAGGTAAATATAGGCTGTGATGGACTCTTGAGCAAACGAATCGACGATTCGGTCGATTAGACATCGCCTGCTATTTGGATTCGTAGAACCGAACTGTCTTCAGATGCGATATGCAACAAAAACACGTGATAACCCAAATGGCACAGTAAGCAATAATACAATTATCCTTTTCGAGTAGTAAGAAAAGAAGAAGAGGTTAATTTGGCGGGTGCTTCGAGGACAAAGAAGTCATAGATAAAGGAAAGTGAGACCGTCCAGATCGAAATATTGTTTGGAAACTTAATAGAGAGGCATTGAAGAATGGACGTTCTGTTTGTTTTCTAGGGCTAGATTGAATTGAGCTGAAAGTTGTGTGGTGGGTGGTGAGGATTTGAGCGAGTTGATCAAGTAGATCCGCTCGCAACCGATGATTCGATGATTCGACGAATTAGTTAATTGTAAAATTGTTGTATTAGTATAAAAGTCTGCTATCGAAACGGAATATATAACAAAAGAACGTGTTTGTGGGGCCTGTTGAGTCGTTTTTCTCTCGATGGGTCGATCAATTCGTTCCTCATCGCCTGCCCTTTGATTACGTAGGACTGCAGAGTACCACGAGTGCTATGTGCAACAAAAACACGTGATATTTGGAGAATAATAATGCATAGGTTATGGGCCTCTTGGGAGTGAATGCTGAATGTGAGGTGAGGGCCCGGGAGGCGTACCTTTGGTCTTCAGGGGCAAAAATACAAGCGAGCCAAGACTTGAACAAAGGCCTTAAAGACCACTCACGTAAACAGTTAGAAGGCGAGCACGTATCTTTTGGCATTATCTGATCTTCAAGATTAACCTCCCTTTGAATCTTCTCATACGTAAAATCATTTGTGGTACTTGGGGTGGGATGAGTATATAATATAATGTTGAAACATGGCTTGTTCAGTTGCTCACTTGTTGGGATAAGAGTTGAGAGGTTACTGGTATTAAATCAGGTTCTGTGGAAACTCATTGATCTATTTTTCCTTCTTTTCTTTTTTCAATATTCTTTATATACTATATTCTCAAATATAATCATAAGTTTCTTGATTTATTCATCCCCTGCTAGAAGTACTTGTGTGCCAAACACTCCACATATTCCAGCCTCCCAATCTAGTAACCGCAAAAATGGCTAATTATTAGTTCTGATCGATTATTCCAAAGTTGAATCAATTCTTTCCCAGTGACAATTAAACAACCCACTCCAGTTCAAGCATCCTTTTCATTGCTAAATCTGTCCATCTTGCTTCACATCTTCTATTATCAACAAGCCAGCCACTAAGTCCCTAATTGTATATAACATCTGGAGGAAATGTCCCTATGCTAATCAGACTGTTAGCTGGCTTGGTTTCATAAATTTATTGAAGTACTCGACGGCTCTCCTCGGAAAGTTGTGGCTTGAACATCAAGATGGTGGTCTCCTTCTTCGGCAGCATTTCGTCACCGAGAAGTAGACTCTCGAGAATAGATGTCATAGGCGCAAAAAGACTTCAGCCTCCCATTTCTTCAGTTGCTCTGGCAATTATATTCGGCTTCTAAATGGGACTGCTTTTCTGCTCCTATATGCCACACAGGATCTCGAATAAAAGAGATTTGCAAGCCGGGTCGCCAGCTCTCCTTATTTCTCTGCCCAAAAAGTTATATCTTTAATGCCTATAGGAGCGAACATATGCTTTTGATAATACACTTTGAGGTCTTTCTGGGAGAGACGGTTAATAAAAAGTCCAGCTTAGTTAAGACTAGGACTAGAGAGCTAAGATGTCCCTGGTTCGAAAATGCCTGGGCTGTTGTAAGAGCCAACAACTGTCTTTAGTAGTGGTGGTATTCTATCAGATTTCACAGCCAATTATGAATATTCTGCCAGAAGGGGTGACTTGAAAAAGTAGGTTATACTAGATGAGTGAGTGAGGAGATGTCTGGAGCATATCAGTTTCCATCCACATAATTTTCAGCATTACAATATACCATAATTTAACTATATTCATTTATTCTACTAAAATTGGTTGGCCATCTTGAAGTCCAGCAATAATCTTCAAGTTTGAGAGCTCGGGAAGATGAGCAGAATTATTATTCCGTCCAATCTGACCTTACTCAACAAGCTATAAAATTGCAATAATTGTAACTATCTTAGTATAACTCGCCAGAGTCGTGGAACTGCCTCATGTAAGGGGTGTATTATAACCTCTTGCCAAAGATTGAATACCAAAAGCTTTCTTGCACTGGCATATACCTGTGCTATTGATGGTGGCAAGCACAGCTCCTGGTATCAAGCCATTTTCACATGATTCCTTGAAAACTGCCTCAAGAGCTTGCATATTAGAGATGGCTAGCGGTGGTACTATGTATTCTTGTAAATAATTGAGCAGTTGAAAGAGAAGAAAAGATGTATAAAGTCCATGTAAAAAAGCCTTTATTACGAGATATTTCAGTAATGCCCTGCATTGCACAAGCAGCTCGAGAGGTGTACAAAAGTTGTATTCAATTGACCACCTACTCACCACACTCGCCTTATGGCTCCAAGCTTTGCTCCAAACAGTGTTCTGGGAGAACATGGAGGTTCTATCCCTTAGTGCCCCACTTTCTACATTGTGGGGGTTTCCCCAGACTGTACTATACCCCGCCTTCCCAGGGTCCAGAATCCACGGTTCAACGCCACAACCTCCAAACCGATTGCAAAATGAGAGCAATTGAGAACGTGCGAGTCCTCCTGCCCAATTTCTGAGCATATTCTACACTACTAGTCCCATCTCGGCAAAAGAGAATTCCTATCACTGCTAGTTGGTGGGCTCGTGGTACGCTAAGGTGTGAGCAGTTAAGCTTTTCCCCGCTCCCGAAATATCACACTAATCACACCAACCTTCCCACAATCCATTCCCACCGCCCAGAAAATCCCTGGCTGAACTTTCCGCTCTTTATGTGCTGCGGTAAGTCAGCACTCTCATTTGACTGCCCTGTGGCTGCTTCGCATAGGTCCACAATCCAGTGGCCCAACTAAAGTGATCTCCGATCCCCACATTCTCGACTGCCATGAACGACCCCTACGGAAGAGCAGGCTTGGGAGAAGTCCTGCAGCTACTAGGAGATGAGCCTAACAGTCGTACTTTCGCGGCTGCAGGTGGATCAATGAAGGACGTGTCTACGATGTTTGCCTCCCCTACAGCTGCTTGCGTATTGCCAAGTCACTCGTTTTGTAACACATGCAAACTAGGAGGATTTGCACACTCTCCACAACCTACCAGAGCCAGACCTAAGTTGGGGCTCGGTACCGTCAGTTGACTCCAGTGCTCAAACGCCAAACGAGTTTTTTACAAGCAGCAATGCCGGTTCCTGGACAGATTCAGACAATTCGTACTTTCAAAATGACTTCGACAGCCTTCCGAGCCCGTCTCAAGTCCTATCTCTTGATGCCGCAACATGTCTTGGTCTCACCGAGTCCTTTACCTCGCCTCTAATGAGTGATTCAACCTACCCGTCCTTGGACACCTCGCTACGCCAAGAGATGATCAAAATCTATTTCGAAAATGTACGGTACACCCACTTTGCCCCACCATCGATGAACAAAATTTCTGGTGGCATTACTCTGTTCCCAGCGAAGAACAGTTCTTTGGAATGTCCCCAGCCATCATGTTCAACGCAATGATGTTCGCTGCTTTTGCTGTAAGTATTTACTTACCATTTGCAAGTATGGTCTGAATTCCTATTCAGCATGCCAAGGACAGCCAGGTAAAACGCGCGGGCTTCCAATCTGTGTGTGAGGTGCAGGCTGAGTACTTCACCTGCTCACAGAAGTCCTCCTTTGCCACACTGTATACGTTAACCTAAATCTCTGCACAGGAGAAATACGAGTACACTCGTTGCGAAGTGTGGAGCGAGATGGAAGAACTTGTGTTGGCTAAGACCGCCCTTCTCTTATCACTGTGGTGCCCCCAAAACTCGACATAACAATATATAGCCTTTGGGCGGACTGAGCTATCTAAAATTCCAAACAATTTCTACGCAAATCCTCCGTGAACACTAACATCTTACCCAAACGCTGCGATATCTTATATTGGCGCTGCATTTCTCGAAACGCATTCATATCCTACGCGATGAGGCGGCCATTTCGGTTGTGCATTGAGGAGAACCAGTTGCTGTGTGATCCTGAAGATCTCCGTTCAGAGTTTAACAGAGAGATCATCTTTCACAACTTCTCTTCCTGAGATAATTTTCCAGGTCATGAAGATTTTGATGAAAATAGCTATGACTAAACATATTTAGGCTGTCACGATTCCTTGTTTGACTATCTCCGGCTCCTTCTGCATCGGTGTTCGGTCCACTGGACCGTCCCTTGGTGTTGTTGCTACTGAGAGCTAGTCTTCGATCCTTGTCGATTGAGGGCGAAGTTATTTACCTCTATGCTTCGTCGCGGGATGTAAGCGACAGTGCCCCATGTGACCGTTTACCACAGTTCGAGGTTACATTCTGTGAAAAGGGGTCAGAGCTACTATCCCCTCCCCGGGCCAAAGATAAGATCACGGTGTAGATAACACCGCGCCTGCACGGGCGTTTTCAAGAGTTTACAGCAAATAGAGACTCTTTAAAGCACCTAAGATTCCCTATGTTGGGGATATAAACGAGGTTTGGGGTTGGTGTTACCAATATCGTGACCTCATCCTTGGGGAGATGAGGGGAGGGGATAAGAGTTGTGAATTGTACGGAAATGCCCCTTAATGGTCGCTAAAAGGGGTCTTAATGGCCCTTTTTGTTAAGAGTGGGTCGATGATCGCCACCACCACGTAATACACATCGCGGACCCGATTTTACTCGAAGAACGAACTGTCCTCGGCCAGGCCCACTAAAGCTTTTTCCGTTTTCGCGTGTGCTATAGTGGATGCGAGATGGATGCGAGATGGATGCGAGACCATGCGAGAGCCATTCGTCAAATTAGCTCACGTCTTATATGGCTATTCATGCAAAGCTCTGACTTGATGAACTACGCTTCCGTTTTCGACGGAATGTGATCCACTAGCTGCTTATTAGGAGTCAAAACCAGACCGCCCTTACAGTAGTAGTCCACTATGCAAGCTTGATGTCTGATTTCACTTGACTGACACAGGATTCTTGAGTCATGAAGGCCACAACACCTTCCATATTTCGACCAAAAGGACAACCGCCCCATAAGCTTACCCGTGGTGGCGTCTGGAGGGAACCAACTAGAGTTCGTTCTTCAACGGCTTCAACGCGAGGTTTCCTAAACAGGCGAGGTACAGCGGAAACCAAATTGATTTGTTGATTTTTTCCCCGGGCAAGATAGCCACTTAGTCCGTGCGCAGAAGATCAAGATCAAGATCGCAACGGGAATTCCCCCCTGATATCGGATGTGATGACAATTGATTTATTGCGTAATCCAACCTAATTTTAATAATACCAGCGTCTGGTATTGCGTGTGTCACTGAGAAAAGCCACAGAAATCAAGCAAACATGTGCTTTATTGGGCTTAGCACAAGCACAAGATTTTGATTAAACCCTGCTTTTAACTCGATAAAATCGTCTAAATCCGGAACCCATCCTGGTTGCGATTAGGGGATCCTTTCAATCCGCTTTTATCATTAGAAGCAATGCTTAACTTGCCGTCGCTCGCCTATTTAAGGGAAATAGGCGAAGCCTCAAATTCGTCGGGCCGAGACGGTTTGGCCCCCCAGCGGCCGAACCCCCTGAAGAGTTTGAAGTTTGAAGGACTAGCGTGAGGACACATCAAAGCGTTGCAGATGGCTGCGAGCCAAGGCCGGAAGGCTGGGAAACCTCTCTCAATCAAGTGGTGTTGCCGAAGCTATTGACTGAGGTCTGTGGCCACTCCGATGGCTGTCGCCTGAGAAACTGGGGCGGCTTTTGAAGAACCCAGCTAAATGGTTTAAAACATCGGTTCGAGAAGAATAAAGTGGATCTCGACGCCTTCTAAATGCACATGTCGTTCGGGCACCTCTCCTTTCGGGATATCCAGACAGCTCAGCTGGGTATCCCATGCCACAGGACGAACGGCACTTCCTGCCCGTGTTTCACTCCAACGTCGCCATAATTTGTTAGATTCGTCGACCCTGCCCTTTTCCCCCAAAGGTTCATCCCCTGAAATGGGGATAAAGACTTCTTTCGAAGAGCATCCCTTGTGAAAGGCCGAGTAGAAATTATGAAAGCACTTTCAAGTCTCACCGTTTTCTTCCTCCTGGCATCACTGGCAGAGAGCTCGCTCTCTTCAGTAATTGCTGAACTACCCACTTGTGCGGTTCGTATTGTTCAACTTAGGGAGTTATCTAATAGCTGATATTATTCTAGCTGGTATGCCTCGAGGGTGCAATTGTGAACTCACCATGCGCGGCTACAAACCAAACATGTATATGCTCCGACGCAACACTACAAACAGATGTGACGACTTGCGTCACAAAGTCTTGCACCGTCAGAGAATCACTTGGTAAATCTCGAGATTGCCTGCGCATGGAAATGCATCTAATATGTTGAGATCAGTTACGAAGAACGTCACTGAGACAACCTGTGGTACTCCAATTCGGGACAAGAGCAAGCCATACTACGCCCTGGCTGTGAGCCTGGGTGTAATTTCAGGAACAATCGTGCTTTTAAGGTTTTGCTCAAAATTATTCGCGAACTCAGAGCTTGCTCTAGACGATTGGTTCATTTTAGTAACCTTGGTGGCTGGCATACCGAGCTCCGTATTAACCTCGCGCACTATCATTTCCTACGGATTGGGGAAAGACATCTGGACACTTACACCCACCAAAATCACGGACTTTATACATGTCTTCTATGCCTTAGAGATATTGTATTTTGGCCAAGTTGCATTATTGAAACTCTCGCTCCTTTTCTTTTACCTACGGATCTTTCCAGGAACTATGGTTCGCCGTCTCCTCTGGGTAACTGTGATCTTCGATATTTGTTTTGGGATGCTTTATGTATTGCTTGCTATATTTCAATGCCGCCCTATCAGTTACTATTGGTTAGGTTGGGACGGAGAACATCAGGGGACCTGTTTGAACGTGAATGGTCTCGCGTGGTCTAATGCCGCGATCAGCATCGCCCTGGATGGCTGGATGCTTGCTGTGCCAATATCTCAACTGTTTGGTCTCCAGCTGCACTGGAAGAAGAAGATCGGAGTCGCAATGATGTTCGTTGTTGGTACATTGTAAGTTTTCCTTTCCTACCATCGAAATCCGAATCCAAGCTGACAGGCGTCCAGTGTCACAGTTGTCAGTATAATACGTCTTCAATCCCTTGTCCATTTCGCGAACTCGAACAACCCAACATGGGACAACTTGGCCGTTTCCCAATGGTCGACGATCGAAATCAACATTGGCATTATCTGCGCCTGCATGCCCAGTCTCCGGGTACTCCTCGTCCGACTATTCCCTAAAGTCCTCGGCACTACTCTCCATTCAAAGAGCAATAGGTACTATATCGATAATAGCCATAGTCACATTGGAGGCAACATTTCAATCAATCGGCCAGGGAAATCGTTGATTTCTAGCCAAAACCAAAGCCAACAAGACATGAATGGGGATGGGATTACGTACTCACAGACCTACACTGTTCAGTGGGGCGACCAGAGGCGCGACAACGGCGAGACGAAATCGATTCAGATGAATGATCTTGATCATGAGGCCATGAAATCCAGTAGTCGAGTGAGGGAAAATGAGTTGTAATGTGATTGTTCTATTTGCGCTTGGCGTTTTGGCTTTGAGAGGCGAAGGTGCGGTGGGCGCAGGGGCGGAGTCAAGGACTACAAGGGGTGAAAGGACGGGGGTAGAAATCGGGTTACAATAGAGGGGCGGTGGTTCTTCTGTACTAATATCCTCGCGCCCCGGCTTTGTTGTCAACCCCGACAAATGTCCCTGGATCTTTGGAAGGTTCCAGTCTTCGGCAGCGACTCGCACACCAGACAAACTATTCCAGAGCCTATGGAACGTTTGCACAAACAGGGTTGCGAGTTGGTAATGGAGGTGAAGAGAGTGAATGTAAGAGTAGCGAGTGGAGTACATAATAGCGGCAGTACTTATGTATCTAGAATACTGAACCTATCATAATTGGACGCAGGGTGTTGTTCTTTCCTGCTCCCTGAATCTAGTGTGTCCTTGATCACTTACAGGCTCTCAACCCCCCTGTATAAATGCCCGCCATTTGTGGGGGCCGTGAACGCGGGGCACTTCTCAAAGACATCGGAGTTTCCCCACCATACACCAAGTAAGACCCCTCTACTCGCTTGAGATTAACGAGCTTTCCCCCCCTATTCCATCACTGAAACCCCTCATGGGCGTGGTATGCTCTGGTCACGTCTGAGGCAGTAGGTGCAGCCTCGGCCAAAACAGGAGAGCGAGGCTGCGAGCCGCCGCCGCCTGGTCATATCTCCATACTGGCTGAAGTAGGTGAAGCTCACCCTCCGACGCAAATGTTGGTGCAAAAGTAGTAGAGCAGAAGGATCAGATCTCGCTGCCAAAGTGGCCAGTTTAGAGAATCGTTCAAATCACTTGACGGCTGTGGAATCAAGACAATATCAATATCTTTTCCTAAGCCTTTCTGAAGATGAGCTGTCGACTCTAGAAGGAGATCTTCAAGTTGCGCAGTACAAGGCGTGCTCAAGGCTTCCCTTAGACTCGAGAATTCCCCACGCCAGGTCGAAGAGATACAATAACGAGTAGACATAATGTTCAGAGGCGAATGCCTTCAGAATATAGATAAATGAATATTCGAACTGATTCAACTGAACAGAAGTCGGGGTCGAGTGGCCAGCGACAAGGGAACTTTCTTGAATGACGACAACGAGGAAGCGGTTGAGTGCTGCTTTTGATCCCACAAGATCTGTTAATCTCGATCCACACTTGATAGATGATTGACCCAATCATAGCGTTCCGACACTCGAGGAGACCGTCCCAGCATGTTGGCGTACAACCTGGGGATGTGGGGGAATATCAAAAACTAGGTTGCATGGCAATTCAGAATCCAATACCACATCACAAGAAAAAAGAACGCGGGGTACCCCAGAAAATGGCTGGACAATTCCTTAAAATTGACTGGAAGCCTTACTGTGGAGAAGGTTGAGAGGGGTAAGCCTTCTTGTCCGTTCTGGGCTGAGATGGTAGATGGCTCTCGCAAGTGGGGAATCACTGAGAATCATTTGCCCACCCGAAGGGGTTGTCTGAGACCGATGCTCTGTCCGCCACGGTATGAAAGTAGATTCTACGAAATGGAATTAAATCAGATTATTCTGTGATCCAGGGTCGTACCCTTATGAAGACATACTTCGCAGACTTTCCAACACAATCCTCTTCGTGAGGCTCATGAAAAACATGAAAGCCTATCTGTTGAGCGATTCAGACATGCATCTCCAGCTCATTGACATTGAAAAGCCCAGACATTCTGCTGGAGAGGTACTCATTGAAGTTCAAGCCTGCGGGGTATGCCATTCAAACTGCAGCATCAACAACGGTTCCGGAGCAGCATGGTTCAAAGACCACGAATCCTCGGGCACGAGGAAGCCGGGAGGGTTGTCACCTTAGGAGATGAGGTGCCAGAAGATCTTTTAGCGAAGAGAGTTACAGTGGCCTTAGTCCCACCAGCTACAGCAATTGGTCTTGATTTCGATGAAGGATATGCGGAGTTCGCAGTGGCTCCAATGAACACTCTCGTGCTTCTACCTGAAAATGTTAGCTTGCGCAAGCCGCTGTTGCGGCGGATGCGGTGCTAACGGCATACCATGCTGTAGTTTCTGAAGCTGGAGTCGATGTTTCGACGACTGTTGCCATCATTGGCCTGGGCGGTCTGGGATCCATCGGTCTCAGAGTTGCGGCTCTTCAAGGCGCGACAGTCTTTGGCATCGACACTGACGAAAGCAAATTCGCGGCTGCTTACAAGAATGGAGCGAAAAGTTGCTTTACCTGTCTTGAAATGGCTAAGGATGTCGCTTTAGATGTAGTCGTGGACTTTGCAGGAATGTCCGAAACCATGGTAGCTGCACTGGGAGCTCTGAAGCAGGGAGGAAGGATCGTTCTTGTTGGGCTTGGATCGAAGGAGTTGAATTTAGCCTCCTCCCCATCGTTTTCAGGCAGGTTGAAATTAGGTGCTCGCTGGGAGGCAATAAAGCCGAATTGGTCACAGTGTTAGCTTTAATATCTGTTGGTAAACTCGCGCCGGTTTTGGGAGAGGTAAGATTACCTTTTGGGAAGCTGGCAGAAAGTCTTCATCGTTTGGGAGGAGGTAAGGCGGTCGGGAGGCTGTTTACGAGGCCAAATCGGACAGAATAAGCCGATGACATCCTCTATAACAATTCAACATATGAAATAATTTGAACTCACCATTCAAGAAACAACCATACATTGAAAAGACCCTTTGATCCCGGGGCATACAGGGTAAAAATACTATTTCAGAGACACGTCTAGCTTAGTGGGCATCTCCATCTAATAGCATCTGCTCTTCCTCTTCCTCAATGGTTGTCACCTCTCTCGTCCGTCTACTTTTCCTCGCAGTTGCCGCAACACTCGGTCTCCGACTGCCCCATTCCACCCACGCATTAGAAAGCTGATAGGCGCCGTGACATAACATGCCCGCAATAAATCCCACGCCATCATTCTTGAAAGCCAAAAGACCTCCAATCGTCATAAACATCACCATCCATCTTCCCTTTCTCTCTTCGTCTGACAAGCTTTTCTGCCGTTTCAACCCAGATTGTTCTGGGGAAGTTGTGGGGTCAGGAGCCTCCCAAAGATCTCTGGCGCCGTAATTCAAGCTCTCGCCAACTTTCGCCAATTCCAATCCAGCTGCGAGAACCATGACGCCGAGTAAGCTTTTCGGATACTCGCGTAGACTCCCGACTAAGCTTTCGCCAAAAACCAGACCGAGGATGATTTTGAAAAGGCCAAGAAGAATGATGCTTGATCCGCTTTTTGCACCGAAGCGGTATTGGCCCGCGAGTCCCCCGGAGCCGTGGCAGACTGGCATTGCTCCAAACCAGCCGCCAATCAAGTTCATGAGGGCTACGCTGAGCCCGATGGATGTGACGCTTGGTGTGGGAATGTGAGGCAGGAGGTCCGCAGAAAGGTAGCTGACTGCTATGATTGAGTTCAGAGTGGTAAGGGGTATTTGACCGAGACCTGCATCCAAGGCTCCAGTCTTGAAGGCTGCCCAGTCTGGTACGAAAGTTCTTGGATGCCAGATTTTAAAAGAAGGCAAGTTGTGTGATCCGGCGATTAAGAGAGAAAGGACGAGACCCAGGATGAAGATGAGAAGAGCGTAGGGTACCTTTGGCGTTTTCTGAGTAAGGAGGAGCGCAATGAAAGCGAACAGTGCCCATATCAGATTGTCGGCAAAGTTTGGAGTGGTCCAACCAAGGGGTTGAAGAAGACTCGTGCCTGCTGATAGGACCAGCGAAAGTCCTGCTCCGACTTGGATGCCTTTGACGACTGGGGTTGGTATAACGTGGGTGAACCATCTTAGCATACCAGTAACGCTGAATATGAACACAAAACCCGCTGTGGTAAAACCAGCAGACACAGTCTCTTCAACTGAGAAGTTCCTTGCTATGGCTACCGCTGCGATTGCCTGTGGCGGGTCAGCTCACGTGACCTAGCTGTGGAGAGAATTCGGCCTACCTTCATAGGTTGCACGGGCAGTGGGATACCGAAGACCACACCGGTGAGGATATTCCATAGACCAGAGAAGACCAAGGTTGTCGAGAGTGATATCGAGTTGTTGACTGCCAGAGCAATCATGAGTGGGAGCAGAGTACCAAGGTCTCCGAAAGATCCGGAGATCTCGGATAAAGGGGAGCTTCGGAAAGTAGCGACATTGTTGGCATGAAGTCGTCGAAGTTGTGTGAAGGGCATGGCAGTCTTGGAAGTGTATGAATGTTTGTATTGTTTGGATGAGGATGAGGACGTTGATATCGGAAGCTACTTTGAGGAGGCCAAGGCTCGCAATCCGAAGGATAGCCGAATGATGAGAATAAGATGCCAGTCTATTAACACATACAATTAAGAAGCAATCTAATCAACAGGGAAGAAACGAAGAGGCTATCATAGGGAATTTCGGAGAAGTAGAGATGTTTCACAGGATTATGGTCATGAGGGCAATTCGCTTGCGAGTGCAGGGAATTATAGAGAAGTGGGGGTGTGGAGCTATCATCCAGGCACGTCCAAGTCGCGTCGACGCGCTCCAGCAGCCACAAACTACAAACTACGTTCCCAAGCCTCCGCGATTTCACACGCCAACGCCGTGAATATTCTCTGACATGATTACCTGACACTTTTATGGACAGTCTGTATTGGTTTCAAGAACTCATTCTACCAAGAATATCCACAATGGCGTCCTCGAGAGAGTCCTCGCCGGCGAGCGAAGGTGGGACCTCGTCCCCAGCTCAATTGACTCCCAATTCGAAGGTCAAGGCCATGCTGGCTGCTTTCGATAACGACTCGGACGACGAGAGTGTTATGGGTTCTGCAAGAACCAGATTACTGTCATCAATCGCGAAGACAACCAGTGATTCCACCGAAACTGCGAAGACACACGAAGCGGCCACAGCAGATACTTCGCTTAGCACGGCACAAGAGGATACTGAAGATGACGACGACGAGGAAATTGTGCGGCCAAAAGGACGGATGGCTGCTAGGATGCTGGCAGACAAGAAGTCTGAAGAGGACGAGCCGGCTGTAGACGGCGCACGAGAAAGAGTCAGAAAGATGCTGATGGCCAAGACCAAATCACCCGAACCTGCGGCAGATGCTGAAATTGAAGCTGAGAGCGATGAAGAAGAGGCACCTGTTGCATCACGAAAACGAAAGATCCGCGTTCCAAGACGCGAAACTCCCAAGTCGAGTCCAGCCAGGACAGCCGCGTCACCAGACCTCTTCGTCTCACCTCGGCCGGACAAAGCCATCACCCCTTCTGGCGATGCGTCAGACAGCGACGACTTACCGGAGGTAGGAAATGCTAGGTTCATGGCTCTCGTTGCGAAGAAACGCGAGGAACGTCTTGCTAGAGAAGCGAAATCGGCGATGGAGAAGGCAAAGAAGGCTGCGGAGCGGAAAAAGTACTCTTCTCTCTTGGAGAAAGACGACCAGTTAGACGATAGTGATGAAAATGTCGAACGACGCCTCACTCAGCAGGCACCACCTACTCGGAAGGCAAGCAAAAGGGCCCAAGAGGAAATACTGCGAGAGACGCAACGATTAAGTCGGAATCAACAATTGGCTTACAATGCTACCACAAAGAAGAAATTTCCGACGGCAAGCTTTTTAGCAAAGTTCAATTACAAACCTGCCGGGCATGTCGAAGAAATATCAGATCCTATTCGTCCAACCAGCTCGAGTTCTACTGAAGCACCACACTCTGACGTGGAAATGAAGGAGACCCCGCCAACTTCTCCTGCATCTCCCGCAGAAAACGGCACGAAGCTGAATGCTCCAACAACCCTGCACGAAGTCCAGCAGCAAGTGGATGGCGCTGATAATTTGCCCACGTTTGAAGAGAAGCTAACGAAGCTGTCTTCATCTCCGCCACCCCAGTTGGATAAAGGGAAGGGAAAAGCGATCGAGGAACCCACCCCAGACCCCGGTGTTTTCAACAGGCCATTGTTTAGGCAGCGGCCGATTCGAGTCCGACCACCAAAAGCCGCAGATAGGAAGGTGTCCCCAATGAACGACTCAGACAGCGATCTTGAGATTGTCACTGAAACCCCTGTTCTCAAGAAGAAGCTGGAGTCTTTCTTTGATCAGGCACCTGCCAAAGTGGAGAAGGAATCACGTCCCATTCATGTTCTCCGCATGTTGTCCATGAGGTCCCCAGAAATGCCGAAAACTGGCCGCACCAAGAAGCCATCGATGACCACAACAGAACTTCAACTTTCTTTGCAACAACGTGCCAGACAACAAGCTGCGAGAGAGAGAGAGGAGAGGCTGCAAGCTTTGAGAGCTAAAGGCGTCATTGTTCAGACAGCTGAAGAACGGGAAAGGGATATGGCCGATGTCGATGATATTCTTGCTCGAGCTCGGCGTGAGGACGAAGAGCTGATGAAACGAGAGAAAGCGGCTGCGAAAAAGGCACGCAAAGAAAATGGCGAAGTGGATCCCTTGGGAGATAGCAGTGACGATGGGGATTGGGCCGAAGGGAAAGAGGACATTCCGGAAGAACTTTCCGTCTCTGGTTCAGAAGACGAGAACAGCGGCGAAGAAGAGGACGAGGATGCAGAGGATGAGATGGTGATGGGTGGCGAGGATGCCCCCTCAAATCCAATGTTTGACAATGAAGCGGACGAAAGCGAGAACGAAGAGAGTGAGGCAGACTTATCTATTCATGAGGAAAATGCAGAGGATGGGGATGTGGATGAGGAGGATGAGGAACGAGAGCACTCGCCGGTCAAACAGAGGCACCGTCGATCGCGAAATCCAAATGTGATCTCAGACGACGAAGATGAAGACGAAGAAAATGTGGTCCAACCAACACCGCAACAACTTCAGACTGAATCTCCCCTCCAGCTACGTACAGAGTCGCCCATGGCTCCAAATTCTGTTCTTCGATCTGCTACGAAGACGTTCATCCCTGGACTCACCGTAGCTGGCCCAGCAGGCCTTGGCCTCACACAGATCTTCGCGGGAACCATGGACGAAACTCAAACGAATCCCTTCGAAGATACTCCCGCTGGTCAGAACGGTACGGAACATGATTCTTTGGCATTTTTGAGACAGATTCCTGGCCCCGAACTTCCACCCTTCGTTCCTACTTTGGCAGAAGACACGCAAGATGTCCACATGGACAATCCTTCTCAGCTCAGTCATGTTCCCGAGTCACAACCAAACGATTCGGAAACGCAAGGGATCGAACTCAACTTCTCCCAATCACAGATTCACGGCTTCGATAGTCTTGTCCAAGACACTCAGATGTCTCAATTCCCTGAAGCTACGCAAGATGTTGGATTTCAGCACATGACACCAATCAAAGGACGATTTGTTGACGGGCCTCCATCTACAGTGGGCACTTTGATGCTCGATCCTACAGCTGTTCCTGAAACCACCGAGGAGACTCCAATTGTTAAGAGGAAGGGAAAGCTTCGGCGAAGAGCTCAAGTCGCGGCCTTTTCGGATGACGAGGAGGCTGCAGACCTAACCGACCTGAATATCGAGGAGGATGAGTTTGACATTACTTCCAACGCATTCGATGTCATGCGGAAAGCTTCCAAGAGGAAGATCGTGGTTGATGAGTTTGACAAAAAGAAAAGCAAGGCAAAGGAAATGGTCAACGAACAGGCCGAAGAGTCTGAGGACGAGTACGCTGGTTTGGGAGGTGCGAGCGATGACGAGGACGGCGAAGAAGATGATTATGTTAAAGGAATCATTGATGATGAAGGTGGAAAAGATGTAGATGAGAGAAAGATTGCTGCTTTCTATGCGTAAGTTCACCGCCTATGTTCTTAATATCTGCTAACAGTTGGATCCAGTGATCGCGAAAGAGCAAACGACGAGAAGCAGGTAGAGAAGCTCTACAAGGACATCACGAACGGAATGCTGAGACGCAAACGCGGGGCTGACTATGACCTGTCAGACTCTGACGATGGTGGTGAAGCTCGAAAACGGATGAAGCGCAAAGAGTTTGCCAAAATGCGCAAAGCTCTCTTGGCTGATGAGCGAATTGGCAAGATTGCTGAGAATCCCAAGAAACAAGCATTCTTACGAGCCATTGAGGATCGTGGTAGTGAGGATGAGATGGACTTCTTGGAGGATTTTGCGGAGCAGGAGGAAACTACCGATTCTCAATCTCAGGGAGAGGGATCGCAGCAAATAATTCCTGATAGTCAACCGACCGGCATGGGGCCACCAAAGCGAAAGAGCTCTGATGACTCTACAGAGACAGAGAGCAGACCTCCACCACATCTTCGCCGAACGAAACCAGCAAAGAAGCCATCGAACCTTTCTGAGATCAGGGAGTCTCTCTCAAGTTTAATCGAGGAGCCAAATTCCGCCGTCGCACAAGTCGATTCAGGCTCCGAAACGGAAGACGAGCTAGAAATCGAAGGCGAAGAAGATTTAGGCTCACGCAAGGAGAAGGACAAAGAGAACCGAGACCCATTCACCCGTCGAAGGAAGAACGTCGCAATCATCGACCGCATCTCACTCAAGCGGGCCTCTTCAAGCAGCATCTCCAACAGCACGCGCCTTGCGTTCGCAGCCTCCTCAACTACGCCGGGCTTCAAAGTCCCTCCGTTGTTGAGGCGCGCAACCACAAATAACAGTATTGCGTCTTCGACTAGCTCGAGTGTCAGTGGCGGGATGTCTGGTACCGAGCGGATGGCTGGTGGATCGGGAGGTAGCGATGGGATTAAGAGGGGGGGAGGGAAGAATAGTGGGGTGCATTATTTTGCGAGGGAGAGTGAGAGGAGGGCTGCGGTTGTGAAGACGGAGAAGAGAAGGGAACAAAAGTTGGTGAAGGGGGCGCAGGTGAGGAGGAAGGTGGTCGGTGGATTATTTGGGAGTGGAAAGTTTGAGTAGCTGCTTTTGTTCTGCTTGGAGTTGGGAGTTGGGAGTTAGGGTCATGGTTTGCATAGAGTTCTTGCGGGCGTCTTTCTCTCGAATGGATAAGGACCTGTATCTTCAAAATTGAGAGTGGATATTGCATTACACCGGGAGATATTTGTTGAATACGGAGAATGGTACTGTACTTCGTGCAAAATAAATCCCGTGTCGAGTTGGCTTCCTCCTCTGCCCTTCTCCCAAATTATCATTTCGTACCCAGCCTCCCAAAGCATGATCACCACAGATTCCAACACCTCATACCACCACAATCAGATTTCCACAAAGTTCCAAGACCAAGTTCCCAAACAGCTGTTCCTGGTTATCCTGACCCCTGCATTCACGGTCGTCATCGCGCATCGTCAAGCGCCAGGGGTTGATGACAGGGGCCGCAAGCGCCACCCGAAGCCAGGCGCCAGGACATCCTGTTACTTGCTTCAGCTTCTTCTCTGACGAAATATCTATTGGATGACAGTGGAGATCGACCAGAAGAGCACTCAATACAAGGCGTGCTCCGAGATGCGATTGTGGGAAGCGATGAGACATGGGGATTGGCTTTTGAGGGACAAGGGAGGGGAACCGGTTCTTGGGTGGAGGGGAGGGGAAGAGGAGTACAAACTTGCAAGTCGCATGTTGGAGTTTGCTTTTCTTTATTTTATTATTCATTGCGATTATACTTCAGTACTTCATGACTGCTCGTCTTGTTTTCTGACTCAAACTCTTCCATCGATTTCCTCTGCACAATACAAATCGCAACCCTCTTCTCATAGGAGACACCAAGTGTTCGCTTCTCCTACCTCACAAAATGGGCCGCTCCAACACACTCCCCATATCTCGTCCTCAACCACAAGACAAAACCTACAGAGCACCAGCACGAAGTACAACAGCCCAATCCCCACCCTCCTCCACGACCGCCTCAAAAATCCACAATGTCCTGCCTCACCTCCCCTTCCACACCTCTCACCCCTCCTCCTCCACCCAACGCACACCCACACCTCCCCGTCCTGGGGCCCCAAACCGCCAAAACAGCGTACAGACACGCTACATGGACATGCTGCTCGCCCTCGACACGATCCCACGACTACACAACATCCTCGCCTCATTCTTCACCTGGATCCTGTTGGCTGGCTTCGTGATCTTCCCGGGAACATTCACCTCTTTGTCAACGTCCGACAAGATAAACGGTAACCACACCGCAGCTGAGGTGTTGAAGAGTATCAAGCACGTGCAGCTGCTGGTCATAGCAGGCGTTTGCTGTGGTATTGGTGCGGGAGGGATGATTTGGCTGTGGTGGCGCTGGAGAGAGAATTTCGTGTGGTTATTGAATAAGATATTCATGCCGGGGTGCCTTAATTCACTCGCTGGCCTCATTTCCACGCTCACGAATGTATATTCTCAGCAGGGCGGTTCATGGTCGATTACGGCGCGGGTAACGGCGATTGTTTCCGGCGCGATAATGGTGATTACGGGGTGTCTGTTTGTAATTTATAATTTTTGGGTTTTGGCGGGTGTCAAGAAGAGGCATGGACGGGAGATGGATCGTGGGTATGGGGAGGAGGGGTTGAAAGAGAAGATTGGGAGGAAGATGAATGAACCCGCGCTTGAGCCATCGAGTGTGGTTTAGATGCTGGTGTCTCCTGGTGGGCGGGTTGACAAAGGGGAGGTGAATGGGCGTTTTACATGATACTACACTGTCATTGTTGATTTCCATTTCCATGGGCAGATCGTCATTTGCAGTCGCAAGAATGGAGAGAATTATTATTCTCATAATTTACAGCTGACATGCGAGCTATTGCGTTCCTCCCTTCACAAACATAGCCTTGAAATCAGCATTGCTCTTCGGCTTCTTGTTCTCATTCCCAGTTGCATTAACACCCTCCTCCGAAGTAGCACTTGAGCCAGACGCCGCAGCAGCAGGCTTTGCAGAATATCCCAATCCCCTCTTGATACCCAAGCCCCCTCGTCCACCTGGACCGGGTCGCCTAACTGGAGCACTGGGCTGTATGAATGCAGGCGGGGCTCTTTTGCCCTGTCCAGTCTGAATCCGATCACTCTTGATCTCCGGCTTCTCAGCAAATAGATCTTTCATTCCGCCTGTGCGAAGTTTGCGTCCCGGCGCAATTTCGTGGTTTTCCAGAGCAAGTGCTGCTCTGCCAGCTGATGCTGCATCGGCATATTCTACGATGGCACCTTGGTGGTCCGGCTTGAGCACCAATTTAACGATCTCGCCGTGAGTCTCCGCAAGAGCGCGAACTCGAGCATCATTGACCGTGTCTGGGATGTTCATGAGAGTGACGGTTCGATTCGTAATCTCCGTTCGAGATGGTCCATGCTGTGCATGAGTATTTTGATAGCCTTCGGGTGCTGGGGAAGGCGACATGATCGAATCACCATCTGCCTCCGGGGCTGGCGATGCTGATGATGCTTTCCCTAGGCTGGTAGCGGAGGGTTTGAAATTCTTGCCAACAGACATCTCAACATTGAGTACCCTAGACTTCAACTTCGTCTTATCGAGTTCCAGCGCGGCCACTGCTTGGTCTTTCGTTTCGAAAGCAATAAAAGCGGCACCCTTGCTTGCACCTGTCAAAGTCTTCAGGATGTTGACTTTTTCAACCTTCCCATACTTCGAAAAAACTTCATTCAGATTGTCCTCGGTGAGGCTGTTGTCTAAACTCGTGACGTGTATTTCTCGGCCTTCTGCGATGGCGCCTTCACGATTTTTTTTGTTGGCAGGGTTTGAGTACTTCGAAACAAGTTTGTAGACACCACCAAGTGGTTGACCATCAAGCTGTGTGGCAGCTGCGGCGGCCTCGACTGTTCTAAATGAAATGTAGGCGAATCTTCGATGAGTATTGAACTTGAGACTTGGCCAACGAATACTAAAGATCTCACCGCAATCTTTGAAGAGTTTGCGGAGGTACGCATCATCGGCGGTAGGTGGAAAGTTCGTAACGTAGAGAGTCAGGCCTGTGCCAGGAGTGACCTGAATTTGCTTGTCGACGAAGTATTTGCCATCTCGTAGGAGAGCAGATTGCGCCTCTTCCGGTGTCTGAAACTCTATCAAAGCTGTACTAGAAAGCTTGTCGGGCTCGGCCGTCAAAGTCATACTGTTGATATGACCGTATGCCTTGAAATATTGTCGAGTCTTGTTCTGGGTTACTTCAGCTGGCAAATTCGTGACCAGAACCGTCGTATTCTCACGATCGCGTTTCAAATGCTGTTCGCTTACAGCCGCCTGGTCTTCACTTTTTACCTTCTTTGAAGCAGCACCATCAGCGTCTTCCGACTCTCGCTTCCTTTTTGATACACCGGATTGGGACTCGCCCTCGACGACCTCATCAACCAGGACCTCGGGTTGAGCATAGTGAGCAGCCTCATATTCACGTCTCTTTGCAACTTGCTTCGAGATCTGGTGAACAGAATTGAGTGCATTCACTAGCCCGACAGCGTCCTCGTAATTACTGCAATGTCTGACGTAGACTTCCATCATCTTCTCCGGCCAATCCAACGTCTTCCGATGAATCGCCTGAATCAGGACTGCGGTGGCGTTCGCGGGCGGTGCGGTTGAAACCCGAACGGTCATCTCCCAGACATAATATTGTTGCCAGAACTCGTAGCTATCGGCGTGTGTCTTGATAAGTTTTCTCCAGATACCTCTTGCTTCCTCAAATGAACCCTTTTGCGTAAGATGTTGGATGAAGATCCTCTCAATACGGAAAAGTGGGTCGCCTTTCCACTCCTTGCCATGCCGTCTTTTACCCCATTGTTGGACATCTTCCAGCGCAGTGGGCAACCCCATCTCCGCCACGTCAACATCTTCATCGGTAGCTCCATCTATCATGGTAAGGCGTTTCAAATAGCCACTCCAAGCGATATAGAACTCGACCACACTGCTCATTCCATCACGATCCAAATCTCTCGTGTTTGTAGCCGCATGCTTGATCTGCTCCATAGTCGCGAAAGGCAAGTTCTCTGCTTCGGCGCAGAGAATATACCGGGACCAGAGACTTCCAGACCAAGGACAGTGATCCGTGGCTCTCTGGATAACTGGCAGAATAGCAGGCAGTTGTGAGTCTTGAAGTTCTCTTCTCGAGGTCGATAGAAAGACTATGTAGTCATCCCAGACAGTGGAATCCAAGCCCAGGGTTGTGGATGATAACGCTCGTTCGAAAAGTGCGACACAGAGAATCAAGGGACTGGTAGGAACGCCTTTCTTGTTTCGTTTTGAAGCCTGGGCCAACTCCCATTCCAAGTAGCTTCTCATCTCAGATCTCACGGCTTCCTCTTGACCAGACTCTACCGCCCTTTGGAGCTTCAGCTCGTGTGTTTCTCGGTGGCTGTAGAGGTCTTTCGCAGTCTTCGCCAGCTTCGTTGTCTCGACCATCGTAGCCTCCCAGGCAGCCTCTTTGTATTTCGAGATGAAAGTAGAAAACATTTGCGAGGTTTCATCCCACGCCGCTTGCGGTACCTGCAGACGATCAAGGAAGAGCTGTTTGACGCGTTCGATTTTCTGCTCGTCTGGGGATGCTGCAACCTGCTCCAGTTCGATCGAGATCCATCTGTTCCATAGCTCGTGGCTGTCGCTCAGGCGGTATTGAGTTGCCTGGGCTCCTTGCTGCCATACATCTGTCGCAGTCTCGAGCGAGAATAGTTCTTGTCCAAGCATTTGTTCCTCCTCTGGCCAGCCCGCGTCGGCATTCTGGCAGTCAGTATGAAGGGACCAGACCCATTCACAATACGCCAGCCAGAGCTTGTTCGACCACGGCTCTGCAGCTATGGCGCGCTTGTATTGCTCTACAACTCCAACTCTCTGCTCCAGATCACCAGCGGTCCTACTGAGCTCGTCAACCAGAGCAAGCCATCCGTCCTCTCCAACAGGATCCGCCATGACGAAGGTTCAGTCAGGTGTTCGCGTTATCTAAAGACGCAGACGTAAATAATTGAAGGCCAGGTGGATCGTGGAGGAGCGGAGTTACCATTTCAAAGCTGATACTTCGAATGCAGCCCAAGGAAAGGAAAGGAGTCACGGATTCAGCAGTCGTGAATTAAAAAATTATCGACCTCACCTCACGTACTTTTAGGAGACCTGCGCCAGAGCTGTAATGCCGACCAAAAAAAGAAGGCGGTGAGAGTCACACGTGATCCAAGCATCGAAGACGACTTTTTGCTTGGACAACTCGAATGGGAAGCAGAGCGGCATCAACAACCACAATGAGCTTGAACTTGCCGTCGCGGCGAGTTGCGAGGCAGGGTATGTATCAATGGCCCTCCGGAGATGCTCCAGACAGCTAATTGAGGAGCAGCAGCAACCACGGCTCTCTCGTCGAACCCATCCCTCCCCTTCCTCTTACCATGTATCCAACGACGAACAGCATGGATGCTGAAGAATAAACGCCCCGACGTTGATCCCAAGACGAAGCCTCAGAATCCCTTGACAGAAGAATTCTTGAGACGGAAACCTAAGCAGGTACAACAGGTTAAGGGTGACCTCGCGTCATCATCCATTTTCGAGGATGAGGAAATCGCTGGTTCGAAACCGAAACAGATAGACATTGCGGGTGACGGAGAAGAGAAGGGACAGCTCCGCGCGCGAGATCCCAAAACGATGGCGGCTGCGCTGGATCCCGATCCAGACGCGCGACAACGGTGGGAGCGTAAGATGGTGATTAGGGAGATTGTTAAACGGGGTCGACTGTCAAGAGCACAAATGTTGAAGAGGCAGGAGAGAGAGCTGTTGTCTAAGAGTCACGATTTTAAGACTTCAGTCAAGAAGCTTGTTCCTTTGGCAAAGCAGATTACTGGCAAGACTCTCGAGGAGGCTATCATTCAGATGCGATTTTCGGCGAAAAAGGTTGCGGTGGAGGTCAAAGAACATCTTGAGCATGCCAAGAATGAGGCAATTGTCAAGAGAGGTATGGGTCTAGGCGGGAAGAAAGATTTCAGTCCCGTCAAGATTCAGACGAAGGATGGGAAGCGTGTCAAGGTTGATGATCCGACCAGGCTGTATATTTCTCAGGCTTGGTGTGGCAGGGGTCGGTATACAGAGGAGCCAGATTACCGAGCAAGAGGTCAGATCAATGTGATGAAGAATCGAACTACAAGTAAGCATCTCCCTAGGTATTAATGTCAGGTCTAACAAATGTAGGTTTGACTGTCATATTGAAGGAAGAAGCTACCCGGGTTCGACTCCATAGGGAGCGGGAGAAGAAAGAGAAGAACAAGAAAGTCTGGGTGCAGCTGCCGAATCGACCTATCACTGCTCAAAGGCAGTACTATTCATGGTAGATGTAGATATGTTAGAGATGAGATGGGCATCTGTAAGATTATTTGGTTGTATCATAGAGGGTGCTCGGCTTCGTTATACTAGACCAGTCCCCAAGGGTTTCTCTTACGTGCTCGCCTACTATTTGTTCCCCACGCTTCACGACTTTTGCAATAGCTGAATCACTTTGCGAACCCGGCTAGTGTCGGAAGGGTCCCGGTGTCCAAAGAAATAGGATCCAAGGTCAGGGATCCCAAAGTTGGAAGTGTCCCGGCTGTATCAATATGGTTAGAACCGAATTATATATAGTCTTTTCTTCTATACTGCGATAATTTCATCATTTTAGTCTTGCCACAACAATCACACATCAATGATAACAGGTACGCCCATGAAACCAATTCCTCATTGATCTAGACTAACACTCAATAGAAAATCTCTCGGCATTTTTTCATTCCAAAGGCTTTCACACACAAGCGCCACCACCCAAATGACACCAATCGAACTTGCAGCACTCGGCACTCCCGTCCTTGCCCTTCCATCTCGTGCAATCGAACCAATGCTGCGCCAAACTTTCCGCCGAGCCGTCTGGCTCTCCGGCCTCGGATTCCAACTCTACCTTGGCCTCACTACCATCGAAGTAATTGACGCACACCTGGACACTTCATTCGCAATGACCATCTGTGGGCAAGCCATTACGACTCTCTATACCCAGTACACGACTGTCGCTGGTGTATGCATAGCCTTGGTGTACTTCATCGCCATGATAGCAGTTACTATGGCTTTGCAAGCGAGCCTTTAACTGGTCTTGGGGAAACGGATGGGGAAATTGGCGGGTTGGACGGGCCGCGTATTGGATGTGGTGTCCCATTGAGGAAGACAATTGCGAGATTGATCTAGCGAAGGGTGTCAGCCTCTCTTCGACTCTCCCTTCACCAGAGTCTCCTAAACTCGTGGTCGCCTAACCAGTGCCCTATCGGAGATGGTATCACCAGCCCATATTTCCAAGCCAACTTTGGTACAACCATCACCCAATCCAGACCAAGGCACCAAAGTGCGCGATCCGGAGACCAACCTATCCGACGACCACTCGAGTTGAGCTCCTAGGAACGGCGAGTTCTCCTCCTCGTGCTGAATCTTATGAGACATAAAGCAAAGCCACCACCGCGCTCTACGACTACCCGCTGGGCGAGCTCCGGAGCCTCTGCAATTTTAATCCGAAAACGAATACGATTGCTGCTATGAGAAAGAGTCAAGTATTCCTACTCCGGCGGTTCTGAGACAAGAGGGGCTAGAGGTGCTGTAGCTGCCGATCCAATTTCCCAGAGAAGAGACGTGATGCAAGATAGCACTGGAGGCCGAGAGAACATTCCGCTTTGAGGAGAGCTTGATTTGAAGGAGTGAGGAATCTTTCTTAGGATTGGGTTTCGGCTGTGGAAGAGACTCTGATCCCTGGCTAGTAGGAGCACAGGCGCGATTTGTTTGTGTTAGTTGTGGTGGGAGCGAGTAACAACTGAGCTTCTCGTACCTTGCAGTTGCCATCCAGGTTGTCCACTTCATGCAACCTCCATGATTTCTCCGTTTATATTCTGACGTACCTCAAGGAGGTTTTAGTCAGCCGGGCCTGCACTTCAGGACTGAGACCAAATGTTCCTGCTATTCCACGGCTCTCTGTCGAGTTCTCTCCAAGGAGATATTTTCCCCGGCAAGTGTGTTACTGGGCGCAGTGGAGTGAAGCGCAAACTGCCGGAGATTCTACTCTCCCACTTTCGTCACTTCTGTGGATTTTCCATATATGTTCTTGAAATGCGGGTGAGTGAGGGACGGGAAGTAAGAACAAGTTGTGTTGCAGAATGAAAGCGGAGCCGACCGGCTTGGAGTCTGAGACTTCACCAGCATGAATTTTGTGAACTTTGAAGAGGTTGTAGTTCGACATGTGATTAAACATTTAGTGTAAGGTTGCTAAAGCCATGGGGAGGTAACTTCATAGTAGTCCTGCTCTTGTATCAACTGTCTGAGTACTCTCTGGCGACTCTCGTGCATATGCAATGTTATCCGCCAAAACCAGCCATCTCGAGACTTTTCCTGCCATGTCTGCAACAATGTGTAGTGTCTCTGATGTGGAACTTCTGCAAACTTACTCGATCCCAGATTCGAGCCTGAACAAAGACATTCAGATGTAAGACACCCATAACTTCAAAGTCCAACCACAAGCGATGCCATGACAATAGACCTATTGTTTACGAGGCCCTTGACATCTGTGTGAGCGGGAGACAACCGATTCAAGGATAAGCACATACGAGCATGGGAACGTATTCTTCTTCTTACATCTTTCTCCTCTAAAAGGTATTGATATCAAGTCCAGTGACTTTGTCTGCAACAGATACAGCTTCGTTCCAAAACTGAATGTGGAGTCTGTGGCCACTCGGGGAGATGGGTATACCTACATATAAATCTATTTCATCACACAGTGACACCACCTTGAGATCTACGATGCCGGTGGCGAGTTCGTTGAATGCTATACCGTCGTATGGAGGTTTGCGAATCGGCCAAACCCCTTCTGCCGACAATCTCTTGATAAGAGATCCAAGAACCATAGCATCACATGCGGATCCACAAATGACATTGATTCCTCGGTATCTTTCGATGACTTGCTCGATGATATTGTACAGCTTGGATATATTTGCTTCCCGGTTTCTTGCGACCCTTTCTTATCAAATGTTAGCATTTTTATAATCATGTAAAAAGTTGGGAAACTTACCTAGTACTTTCTCTGGAATTGGAAGATCGACCACCTCATCAGCGAAATTGCCACGGCAACCAATAATGGCTGCTCTTGTAATTGCGGCGAACTCTTTCTCTCTTCCAAAAACCCAAGATATGGCCATCCATCTTTGAGTACTCTGCTTTCGGCTGCGGTAATGGACTGTCGGAAGTTCTTCTTGCTTGAGAAGCTGATCGATCCAAGAATCGGAGCATGATCCGACCGCTTCCGCCATTTGATATTTATCCACCAGTATTGCGAGTTTCGTCAACATTTTCATGTCAACCTGCTTGGGGACAAAACTATTGCGGCCATGTATGATGTCCAGCACGATGACCATTACGGCTTGATCATCATCCGGCAAGTCAACTTCAATTTGGCCAGCAGCATTTCGCTGCATTCCTTCCCTGAAACGTCCAGGCTGCAGCATGACTTTGAAGACCGGCGAGGCTAGAATCATGTGTTTTGACGAGACTATCATACTGATCTTTTCCGCCTCCCCAGCTGGCGCAGTTGGTGTTGGGAAACCTCGCTTGCCTTTTTTGCTTCTATTGCTGGGTGAGCCGGCAGCGCGTTTAGGAGAACGTTCGGCAGCGTCTTCACCAGTCCCCTCGGTAGTCTGTGGGCTCGCCGCATTCGTTGTTGCCGCCGGCTTTGAAAGAACTAGGACCAAGTCTCCGTCGGGATCAAAGGTGTACGGAGTGGAAGGCATTGCGTTGCGAAGCCGTGGCGATTGAGGTAGAGCGAGCTCCCCTATGTGTTAATCGATTCGGCTGCAGCCTCCTATCACAGCGGACTCCGTGGACTTCCTGCGCTCTAGGCAGCAGATATTGCGGTGAGTATCTACACACAGATCAGTAAGTGATTAAAACCGGGACTGAATGATCAATACCTAGTGTTGTGCGAGTCTTCGAATGTAGAGGCTGTAGTTTGCAGTTGCAAGGCAGGCGTTCAGGGAAGCTTTGTTGACTTTCAGGGCCCGGCTATCCCACAGCGCTAGTGCGCCATTAGCTTAGGAGTCCTGCCGCCCCTGGAACCGACATCGAAAACGTTTCCTTTTTCCCTTCCGATTCAGATATGTGGCATAACGGGGCGACTGTTGCTCGACGCCCCGGTCGATTTCAACTCCCTCCAAGGAACCAATTTCCGGATTGCTAAGGGTGCGTTTGTGTATTCGAAGTGACAGGTGCGCAAGGATAGAGTTAGCAGGAGGAAGGTGCGGCCAAGTTACGGCGGAGGAATGGGAAACGGGAAGAGCGAGGGAGACGAGTGCAATTACCAGGGCGTTGTTGCTGTCGAGGGTATGGGGAGTGGGTGGTGTCTGATATGAGAGATGATTAATTACTCTTGCAACGTACCACGTAAGTTCTTGGCGAAGAGTATTGTATGGGAAATACAATTGTATGCATTGTGGAAAGTAACTAAAATACCTGGCTGACATTGGTGGGTATATAAATACAACTGAAACTCCGTATCTCAGGCGGGGGGTCCTGTCCCAGCGCCGCGGGGTGAGGTTGATGGTGCTGGGGAAAGGGACTTCGACGGCCCACACCCCTGCCATTTGCTGTGGCTCGACCTTCCCTGGCTCTAGCAAAAATGTTTGCTGTGGACTTACAATCTTGTTTGAACCATGAATTAAAAAAAGGAGGATCTTTACTCCGCCTTCATGTACTGTTGCGGCCGGTATCCGGTCGATCCAGTTTGGACATCGGCCGTTGCCAGGACCTTGAGGATTCCGAACCAATGATCTGGGATATAGGAGGTGCCGTGTTGCTGTTGATCAACTCTTTGATCAATGAGGCGATACGACTGCACGGGAAACCCTGCAAATGAGGAAACACGATCAGTCTGTTGGGAGAATTGGCCAATCCTCCACGAAGGTGTCCTTGAAAGGGCCTTTCCTTGGTTCCTTGAACGCCTTGAGGTCCAATCCGTTTATGTTTACTTCGAGAGCATCCATTTGGGCACAAATCGACTGCTTGACTCCATGTGACGAGACAATGTTGACGTATCCTGAACTGACCTGGGAGAGTGGCTCCTCACACAAGGCAGTGATCTCCAACAACCGTGCCTTGGTAATGATGCCAGAGAAAGTGTGCCCGATATACGGATGGGATGGAGGCGGCCACAAGCCATTCACAGAAGCACTCTTCAACAAAGAACCAAGAATAAGTCCGTCACATGCGGTGTTTTTCTTGACTCGATTGACTGGCCAGAATGTGCGACAGTGCTGCATGGGGCCTTGATACTTCATGATGGTGTGCTCAACAACAGCAATTGCATCTTGAATACCTTTCCGTCGAGCGTCTGAGATTGCTGCTGTAAATTCGTCAGATTACCAATTTGACTTTAGAAGATTTGCTGAGACTTGCCAAACACAGGTTGTGGAATCGGAAGATGCGATTCACGGGCCCCAAACAAGTCTGTGCTCCCACGCATAGCAATCCGGGAAATTTGCTTGAATATGTCCGCTAACCCAAACACCCAAGAGATGTTTAACCAGGCTAGGAGGTCTGCGGTAAAGAACGTAGGTACAGACGACTTCAAAGTGCTCATCCAAAGCTCAACGTACAGCTCAACAACTTCTAGCATCTGGTATTTATCAACGATAACCGACAATTCTGTCATGATCTTCAGGTTGACTTGGCGGGGTACCTGTCGCACGCGTCCATGGATAATATCGAGCAGAATTCTGAGTGCTGCAGGATCGTCATCCGGTAATTCCACCTTGGCTTTACCTGACGTGCGAAGCGTGTCTCCTTCTTTGAAGTTGTTATGTTGTAACATCGCCTTGAAAACAGGAGATGCAAGCATCAGGTGCTTCGATGACACTAACATATGTATTTCTTTCTGGGATTTTGGTGATTCAAGTTCTAGTGGTGGTGATTCGGTAGAATCCCCATCGAAACGGGATAGCGTTGTAGACGCAAACATGTCCGGAAGAGACAGTTGAGTTGCTGTCTGTTCGATTGCTCCGCCGTCTAGCCCATCGCTCCCCGTCGAGTCGTCATTATCGATGCTGTCAACTAGCACGAGCAGCAGGTCTCCATCTGGATCGAAGGACAGAAGCTCGACAGCCATTCACATAGCTCGGGTTGAATAATCCTATCTGTCGATGTATGATGTTATCGCCAACTTGTTCTGTTTTGCTGTTGGGTACCGGGATCGCGGTCGAGCACTGCCCGTGCAGTGTGTTTCGAGGGGTTCGAGGACACGAGTAGACAAAGTTGTGATCCAGGTGTCCTACTTGATTGAATTAGACCATATGCCAAACACTTTCAGGTTGAGGAACTTACTGTTCATGATAGATAGCGAAGAGGGGAAGCTGCCCGATGTGGCGAAGACAGGGTTCAGCCGAAGCTGATTGGCAAGGCTACGCTAACCTTAGAAGGGTTCACCCACCAACCGCCCACACCCCCATTCCGCCCAACCAAAAAATCGATTTTTCTCACACCGTTTATAATACTAATAATTAACCAAAATTAATAAAATTTGATTTCTGTTATTTACTAATACTATCTCTCTTAATTATAAGAATTTTTATAAGAGGACTTATTTTAATTATTCTTTAATATCACTTCAAAATTCTTAAAATATAAATAAGAACTTAGTTTTATAAGTAATATTAATAATAAATTTTGCTTAAAAAAATAAAATTATCATTAAAGAGTATATTTATTAACGAAAACTTAACAAAGTTTAAAATTATATTAATAATTAATTAATTAATATTAAAGTTGAATTTTGGCTTGGGCGGAATGGGGGTGTGGGCGGTTGGTGGGTGAACCCTTCTACAGCCGTAGGCGAAACAAGCTTTAAAATCGATTTTTTAGCGAACACCAAAAATCGTGTGGGAAATCGCGTCGGACATGAACCATTATTACTGAATCGCGAATTGTATCGCAACCACAACTCTTGATCGAGAAGTAAGTTGATCAAATGAAAGACTACCATCCCATCTTCAGTTCCCTAATAGTATTAGTAGGCAAGCCCGGTGCTCGTTTACTACTATAAGTAATAAGGTAAATTGACAGTTTTTCACTAAATTCCACTAAAATCACCGACTATACTCCCAAAAATAATTCAAATTATAAACCCTTTCTAAATATTAATATTAGATATAATATAACTTATTTAAGCTATATAGCTCTTATTATAAATAAGTAAGTAAAAAGTTATTAAGAAAAGGGCGATTTTCCCATATATTTTTCTATGATTTTTACTAAAAATACCAATTATATTCTCAAAAATAATTCAAATTATAAATCCTCTTTAAATATTAAAATTAGGTATAATATAGTTAATTTAAGCTATATAGCTTTTATTAAAAATAAGAAATTAAAAAATAATCAAGAAAAAGGTAATTTTATTATAAGTTTTCTATGTGAATTTCATTAAACCTATTAACTATACTCTCGAAAATAATTTATAATATAAAAGCCCTTTAGATATTAAATTCTGCTAGGCACTAATTAATTTAAGGTATAGAGCTTATAATCTAGATTAATAAGTATAAAGTTATTAGTAAAATAGTAGTTTTTGTATGAAAATCGAGGGGGCGGGGTTCTTGTAGCCTTAAAAATGAGGCAGAATAACTTTATTAAATAACTCTACTATTACTTATTTAAAAACAGAGCTGTTATGCTCAAATCAATCGTAATATATTAAGCTTTAAAACTCTAAGAGCTCTTGTAGTTTAGATAATATTTGGTGTCGTGGCCAAAGGGTAGTGGAATCGCGATTTCAATCCCCACACGATTTTTGGTGTTCGCTAAAAAATCGATTTTAAAGCTTGTTTCGCCTACGGCTGTAACCTTACGAGCCTACCGACTAAAGTCCGTGTTTTTAGCGATCAACCCCACCAACCTTTATTAAAAATGCCTCCCACTACCCCCCCTCTCAATTTTGACCACCTTCCAGGGGCTGAAATCCCTACCAAGCACAAGGAGGCGATACGCCAGTTGTATAGCTTTGCTAAGATACCAGTTGAGCTTCTTATGACGCAATATAAGCTTGGGAGGAGCACAATTGAGAAGATCTTGCAATACGACGCGCCCGAGCGCACGCGAATCAGTCGCACGGGAGACCCTCTTTCCTCACCGACAAACAAGCCGACGAGATTATTGAGTACTTATCCGAATCATGGGAGCACCGAATCCTTGACTTTGCCCTCCTCCGTGACGAATTACAGCTTGGATACACTATTAAGACCCTCGAGCACCGGCTCAAACAACGAGGCTATTTCCGGTGCGTGGCTTGCCAGAAGCCCTACCTCACAGCGGCCCAGGTTCTTGCACGCTTCCTCTGGGCGATTACATACATATTCTGGACAACGGAGTAGCTAAAGGTCCTCTGGTCTAATGAGGTTACGTTCTTAGTCGGGGGCAGGATAGTCAAGTAAAGAGTAACGAGAAATAAGGATAAACGAACGCACCCGACGTGTATCCAGTACTAGTTTCATCACGGGCATACTATACCAGTTAATGCATAGGGTACAATTGGATATGGCTATAAGAGTCCTTTACTCTTTATTCACGGTTCTAGCAAGAAGGGAGCCTTCTGCCAGAAGGATTACCTAGCACAAGTGCTCGCACCGCATATTGAGGGATTGTGAACGCTTTTACGGCCGTCACTCACCTACTTCGCCCCTCCGCCGAGCCTTTATTTATAGAAGATAGTAACTCAGCTTACGGGCACAAGTCTCTTACTAACTGCTGTGCTCGCTGGCGTACACAGCACGGTATTATATTAATGCCTTACCCTTCCACGAGCCCTGATATGAACCTAATTGAGAAGTGCTAGAGGAGGATCAAGTAGGCATTGCACAGACGACGCCACTAGCCTACTATAGAAGCTGAGATGGAAGCGATGGTGACGGAAGAATAGGAGAGGATACCACAAGAATAGATAAATGAGCTAGTTTTAAAGCAGGAGAATTGGGTCCATATACTTATGCATCGTCACGGGTGGTCAACTCCTAATTAAATGCTGATTGTAGATATTGCGACAGTGAAGCGTGGGCAGTGTTCGCTAAAAACACGGACTTTAGTCGGTAGGCTCGTTAGGCGAAAGAAAGACCAGAGGAGACCTCAACGACATCTCTTCATCCTCATCTCACATCAAGCTTTCTTCACTGCATTATACCCCCGTCAACACAAAATCCATAACCTGATCCAAATAATGAATTCTGAATCCCGGCCATCGAGATCTTCTGCTTCTGGATCCTCCTGCATCACGGCGGCCATTTACTCGCAAGCATAAAAATCGTTGTACTGGATTCCGAAGGAAGCCAGGTTACTGACACATTGACCGACAGCATTTACACTACGTCTCACCTAAACCTTGTAACATGCTTCTGCCGAAAAAAAGAAGAAAGAAAGAAAGCAAGCAAGCATGCTAAATTTGAACGGGTACAGCTTTCTCGAGCGATCACGGGATTTGCTTGCTTGGACACGCAGGTCTCATCTCTGGGGTTTCCCGAGCATATAGGGCGGCAACAAACGGTCATTGGGCGTAGGATTGATTGAAACGGCGTACAGTATAGCCAGGGTGCTTCCAACAACAGAATGATTTGTCATCATACCCCTTGATGCTCCCCTGAAGCACTCCCACGTTTCAGCAAAACCAGCAACGACAATCCGAATCTCAAGATGACGGAACTTCAAGACAGCGGAATAGTGGAGTCCCCAAAGTTCTTACAGCAGATACCATGGAAGCCGTGCTCCCCCCTAGATATACTGTTCAATCGGCTCGCAATCCATTCCGCCGCCCTCGAGCCGAGACAGTTGACCCTTGTCTTAAATACAGCCTTGGGGGAGAACTAAAGACAATAAACGCTACCAGGTACAGGATCTACCAGTCCATCTTCGATCGGTCTTGCTCAGAAACATACCTCATTTCAGGTAACTAAATTACACCGCTTTCTGCGACTTCGATAGCTGATATAAGACAGAGGACGTGGCGATCAAAGTGCTGCAGTTGTCGGCACTGCAGGATGAGGTCCTGGGAGATCTCTGGGATGATGTGGGTTCTCTTTCCTGGATGGGCAAGATTTCGGCAGTGTATATGAAGACTCTAATGATGCTTTGCAGGCTCTCAGCGCGACCTATGAATGTTCATCGTCAGTTGAACCCAGAGAAGGGTTTCTCAAGAAGGACGAATTCTTGATAATTCTTGCTGGTCTACAGAGGCAGCTTGGACTTGATGACGAATCGTTCAAAGAGAGGTTCTCAAATCGCGATGGAGCAGATCCCGCGCAAGCAGGATCCTCCGGTGGGGAAGTAACTGCGCTCGATCCTCAGAAAACTCCTCGTCTGAATTTGTACGCCTCTGCCGTCAGTGAGGAGGTTGAGCAGGACGTTGCACAGAAGAGAATAGTATCATTCCCCCCATTCAACAAAAGCTCTGAGACAGCAGTAGGCAATAATCACCCCTACGCAGACGGCTTTACCGAATACTCTGCAGCTTTTTACCATCCAAAGCCTCCAGCTGTGGTAATATTTGGCAATGATGTGAAGTCAACAGTAATTGATCAATCTGGAATTGGAAAGAGCTCTCCACTACAACCTGAATCTAGGAATCTCGCGGGACAGCTTTCTGATTGGGCTTGCCGTACTTGCACCCTACACAACCCCGTGGAATACCTTGCTTGTAGTGCATGCGCTACAGAGCGCCCCCGAGAACAGTACTTAAATCTGATGGAAGAGAGTAGCGAGAAAAGTTCAACATCTCAAACGGCATTGATGCACCAACATGATTCATTCAAAGAGCCAAGTGCTGAATCGCGGGGAAAAGAAGTCAAGTTCGAAGGAGCAGAGAAGGAAGTTGACCGATTTTCTCGGACACTTCCCGAGGTTGTGCCAATAAGGTGGACGAAATACAATTCATTGCCAACTCAGACCGCCCGTGTGGGTGTACAAAATACAACTTTTCACCCATCACCCGGTATATAGAGATCGATTCGTCAATCACTACCTCAACTAGCGACGCTGAAGCACGCTCTCTCGCCACTGCTCTGGAGCCAAAGAAGAGAATGTTCAGTGTCAAAGGACTTCGCCGCAATATTTTGCAACAAAACTCGGAGGATTCGGACCAAGTTGCCAGTGGTTTCTCGCTCCAGACTTTGGCACAGGTACTCGAGAATGCTGCAGCCGCCAGGAACCTGCCCCTGGTTGCTTCTGCTTTAGATTTGGGCGCGGACGTAAACTACTCATCGCGCAAGAACAAGGAATGCCACCTTGCGCTTCATCGAGCGGCTGCGGCAAAGCATGAACCTGTCGTTGAATATCTTTTGAGAATGGGAGCCAATAGAGACACTGCCGCCTCCGCGTTGTATGCGGCCATCAATCACAAAGCCACCGGAATTGCTATGAAACTCGTTCCGCGTGCAGACTTCAACAAGATGTGGAAATCTACGCGTCTCAAAGGCTTGCCTCACAATGTATACGAGTCTTCCGTTGCGGCACTTGTTGGAATAGACGAGGAAAGTCGACGCAAAATACTGCGCCTGATGATGGAACAACCAAGTTTCGATGCAGAAAGTCCTGCAATGTCGTTCGTTGAAAACATAGACGAACTGTCCAGTCCCAAAAGCAGTGGAATGACGGTCCTCGGGTGTTTTGCTGCATTCACCGATTTAGCTACCGTCGAATTTCTGATTCAGCAGCTAGGGCAGACCAACAATGTACCGAAACGTCCAAACACAAGCCAATACAGAGATCCTCTCTGTTGTATTAGCAGTACTTATTGGCAACGAGAGCCTGCTGACGCACTGAAGATGGCCAACCTTTTACTGGACCACGGAGCTCACGCTGGAGCGACTGTCTCAATTCCAGGACAGCGCAAGAACGAATACTCCGCCCTGACTCCAGAAATTAAGGGAGGAAGCCTCGACGGTGTACAACTTTTGTTGAAGCATGGCGCGAACCCTGAGTCCTCCATGTACGTTGCTGAAAATTATCCGCATGACCACCTTTCTCCGTTAAGTTATGCGGTATTTTGCGGCGCTGTTGGCATATGTGGTGCTCTCGTGGAAAGTGGAGCAGTGCCGAATCGCGCGAATGTAGACGGCAGGTCGCCACTCTATTACGCATGCATTGGTGGAAAGCTTGAACTGGTGCAATACCTTCTCTCCTTCAACGTGAAGCACAACGATATCAACGAATGTCTAGAAGCAGCAGTTGAGTCGAACAATCTAGAAATCGTTCGTGTATTGATACACGCCCATGGTGCCAGCGCCATTTCTCAGGTATGGGAACGAGCCATGTCAGTCAAGCGCACTCCCAAAGAACAGAGTCCTTACATCGAGATCATCGACCTTCTAATGTCAACAAAATCGAAATCGAATCCCTTCCCCAGAGCCTCGATCCTCGCAGCAATTGACAGCAAAAACTTATCTGGGCTCGGCAGAGTTCTCGAGATGCGAAATGGGAATCTGGGTTTCGACGTCAACGAGGTGTTTCAGGATCCGCGGTGGTCTAATGTCTCCATCACTGTCAAATCCTCGACCCTCTTGCCGAGGTCTGGATTTGCTATCAGGAGAGACGATCTATACAACTGCCTGGCTTACGCGGAAGAGAAAGATGCCGGAGACATCGTTACTTTGTTGAAAAGCTACTGGTGGACGAGCAAGAAGGGATGCGGGCCAGATTGCGAGGCCAGGCTCGGTAGTAGATATGATTGTTCCAGCAAGCCACCACACACGCGTCGGGGAGAAAGGCTTCCGATGGATGAGAAAGAAGTAATGCAGGTCAGGGCGGGACGCTAAGTTCGGCATATCATTAGTTCGCTCAGAGTCTGCGAATACCCTCACTCGAATATCTCAGAAAGTTGAGGTTTCTATCGACGTCAAGCTTCGAATCATATCTCGCTTAAAAAAGGGGCGGATTCGCTGCAGGATGAACACTTGAAAGGGCTCGAGCAATGACTTGACTTTTAAAGCCGCGGCGACTCTACAATCTAACTACATGCTATTCGATATTTGATTGCAGTTGAGTAGAACAGATTTGGAGTGTGGGAAGTGCTTGTACTGTTAATGTCTATTTTTTGCTGCCACGTGACATGGTCACAGGTTCAACGTTCAGAGAGGATCCATTCAAAAGGAGCTGCACAATCTTTTGAAAGCTATGATAGTATAAAGGTCAGGCCTACCCACCGCCCCCTAGTTCTATGAAGATACAAAGTGAGGAGTAACAGGATCTGTACCATACAACTTAAACGCATTGACATACTCAAAGAAACTCGCCTTATACGCGCGTTCCTGAGTCGTAAGGTTGACATATCTATGAAATCGTTAGCGGCTGTATTCCTCATAGACCACCCTCCCAAATGAATACAGGAGAAATAAGAAGAAGGAGAAGAAGACTTACTGCACCCCGAACTTATCCTGAAAGCCCGAATTCCACTCCAAATTGTCCACAATACTCCAAGCCAGCGTCCCCACCACATTAACACCCTCACTAATCGCCATCAAAATAGCCTCCATATACTCCCTGTAATAACTACTCCTAATCGGATCAAACTGTATATCCGCCTTGAGCGTCTTCAGGGCTTCAAAAGGCTCCGCGAATCCGAACTCAGTAATGGCGATGCCGCCGGACGGGTGCCAGGTGTCTTGGATGTAGCGCAGGAAGAGCGGCATCCAGTCAGTCGCTTTGTGCAACCAGGGCGAGAGCGGGTCCGCGGCTGGCCCGACATTCCAGCCGCCGTCGGCGGTGGTGTAAGAGTAGGTTGTATTAGCGCAGGAGGGGTAGAGGCGGTGTGAGGTGTTGGAGGTGCAGGCTTGGATTCCGGAATCCGGGGCCATGTAGAATTGAGATGTATACGCATCGTGTGCGTAAACATCAGAGGTACCATTGATCATCGATTTCTCCTCGTCGGTAAATTCGGGTAAGAATCCGGAGACGAAATCCTTCAAGTATTTGGGATAGTCTCCGGTGAGAAAAGTCGGGTTGGCGAACCATCCCTCGTTGAAATCCCATGCTCGCTGGACGGCGACAGCGTCTTCGCTAGAGTTCGTGAGAGGAATCTTGTACCCGCCGTTGGTTTTGAATGAAACGGTGCCGTTGATTCCCATGGATTTTGCGAGGTGGTAGGCTTTGGCGTGGGCTAGGAGCACGTAATGACCACACCAAAATGGCTGCTGGATTTTGGGGATTGAGGTGTTGGTGAAGTAATGGTCCGGTAAAGGGTAGTTGTTACTGGTACCATTAGCTGACATTCAGTATTTCAGGAGAAACCGAACTCACCAAAATACAATTGGCTCGTTGACAGTAAACCAGCGAGGGACCTTGTTTCCATAACGGCCAAATACGACCTTGGCGTAGGCGACGAAATCGTCAACGACTTGAGGTCCCAACCAGCCACCGTAGGTGTTCTGGAGGTTCAAAGGCAAGTCCCAGTGATAGAGAGTGACGGCTGGCTCAACTCCAAACTCTATACAGGTGTTGATAACGTCGTCGTAGTGAGCAAGTGCCAGTTCATTGACAGGACCATTTCCAAATGGGAAGACTCGTGACCAGCTGATTGAGAAGGAGTACGTCTTCACCCCGAGAGCAGCAATGCGTGCAATATCTATCTTTAAGTCAATCACTGGATCTCTGGAACAGACTTCCGAATCTCACCTTGCTTGTACAAATAATACTGATTATCAGCAACATCACCCGTCTGATTCGCAACTGTATAACCGGTAACACGATGCAGCAAAACATCCCAAATAGACGGTCCTCTCCCTTCCGCCTTAGCAGCGCCCTCAACCTGATAAGCAGCACTGGCAACACCCCACCAAAAGCCCGCTGGATACTTCCAGCTCTCATTCTTGCTCGCCAATGGGATTTGTTGACCGGATGGAAAAGAGCTGTAGAAGAGTGAAGGTGGCGGGATCAGCTCATGGGTAGGGATTGGTGTTGCAGAGACAGTGGTGTTCACTGTGGCTGTGGAAACGGGTCCTACGAAGAGATCCCAGAGGTCTTCTACGTGGAGGGTTAGGGCGGTGGTGAAGGCTGCTGGGTTTGCGACTGTGCTTCCGCTGAGTGCTATTGCCGTGGTAGGAGTGGGGATGATGGTGGTTGGAAGAGGTGAGCTAGAGTTCTGGCAGGCTACTAACCCCGCCAGCATTGACAATGAGAGTATTGAGGGCTTCATGATGCCTCTCGTTTGCTTGGCTGAATATGAAGCACGATAAAAATGTTAAAAAATAATATGAACACTCGAATATGATCGCCCATGAAGACTTGAAATACCCCGAGCTCAAGTAGCTTCGGTCGTTAAGGGTTTTGAAGGACCGAACATCATGCATACTACAGTCCCAATCAGAAACTCCGCCAATACCAGCCGATTCAAACTTCTCCACAGAGGCAGATCAAAGCTCGGATGATTCGGGGTTCCAAGGTTCATCCGATTTAAACGGCCCGTTTGTGGAATCCTGAGGTGGATGACGCGCAGGCTTCTTCCTGCAGCAGGGAAGGGTTACTACTGAACCCGATATGACAATCGCCTCGGCCTTCCCAATCCCCATAAGCCCCGGCTGATCGTAACCAGGAACTGGGAAAGGGCGAGGAGAAAAGTCGTTTTCGGGTTGTTGGTTACCCCGCGATTGCCTTGTTTTGGCAGGGTTCTTCCCCAACCCCGCACGCCACAAAGCGATGGACCCTGTTTTGGACCTGCAACTCAACATCATCCCATCTTTAGGATTATGGAATGTTGTAATTCGTCCCGTCAAAAGCCTCACCCTGTGAAAGCAATTGGTTGTGATTCAGAGAGAATAAAAGGGCCGGCTTGCAGAAGGTCACCGACTGACGAGCGCTAGAAATAGGGAGAATGAAGCACGGAAAGCGGAATTGCAGAAGTTAAAAGTCTCAACCAGCAGCATGGGAAGTCAATGAATATAATTGTCAACATAATCAAAAATGCTTCTACGAATCCTTCCCGCTCTAAGTTTCGCTTTGATAGTGGGAGCTGTCCCAAATCCCCAGCAAGCGAAACCAGGCGGACAACCTAAATGCCGAATCTCCCCCAGCTATACTCAAGCACAAATCTTGAAGGACCCAAATCCTTTCATTTCGGATGTCCTTTACTGGGAAGGAAAATTCCACCAAAACAATGTCAGCTACAACAGTTATAACGGCATGTCCTACGACGGCACACTCCTCGACGAGACTACTGGTCTTGCTACGGCAAAGCATCCATTTAGTGCTGCAAGCAAAGAGGCTCTTCAAATAATGCTCTACGCTCATGCCATGGCCGGATCTCCTCAAGCTGCTCGATTTTTGTTACCTGACAACACTGGAGCTGCGCCGGACATGGCGATGAACATCATGACATTGAAGCTGAAGACGTATTTGCGGTTCAACGAGACGTATCCTGGGTTTGGAGGATTTCTCCCCTGGTTTACTGGGGATTCGATGGATATTCAGCCGACTTGGGACTGGGTGAATCGAGTGCCTGCTCTTGACAACGGAGAGCTCATTTGGGCAGTGTACAGTGCTATCCAGGCCATGGAAACGAGCTCGAACCGCAAATATCAGAATTTGGCCAGGCAATGGCAAGCATGGCTCGACTACACAAAGCTGACAGCAGCAAAAGTGAGTGAAATCTCAAATGCTTTTTCTTACAACCCCCACTCAACTGGCTGCAGGTATTCTATGCCGGAAATGGCGTCGTCTGTGCAGTCACAGATATTGGGGATCAATCCTTCCCCATCAATGACCCTCGACAGACGTACAAATGCGAGGGAAGTGGGACCCTGAATGATCCATACGAAGGTGAACTCTTTACGTGGTGGTTGTACTTCTTTGGAGGCCTCTCGAAGAAGGACAAGGATGTTTTGTGGAAGTTTAAAAGACCGCAGCTCGTAAGTGTTGAGTACAAGATGGGAGGAGTGGGGCCAATCACTGTCCAGAAAGGTAAATATGATTCGTAAAAATTCAGAATACTGCTGACAATTCAAAAAGGATTCTGGTTTTCAGCCCACGAACAGTGGAAAGTGATGGAAATGCCGTACTACGACGTTGATTTGGTGAAGTTTGTTCCCCTCTCCTCCAGAACCGGTTTCCTCAGCAGACCTCTGACCCAGAAATAGACGTCTCTTCACTAACGCCGAGAGAGCTCGCACTTGTAATTCTGTTGTAACTAAGGTACCAGGGATGTTTGCCTCGGTCAACAATTCAACAGATCCGACCACTGGGCAGATCATCGGTTACATCTCAAACGCTGGCATCCCTTCCATTGCAAATCAAACAGTTCAAGAACTTGATGTCATCACACCGTACAGTGTATTCCCAGTTGTTCTCATAGACAACGCTGTGGGCATGGTTTGGTGGAAGAATATGGCTGATGGAAAGAAAATGCAAAGTGAGTTGTGATGCGAAGCTGGGCTCCGTTAAAATCACCAGATCCAGACGCTGACGAACCAGATCCATACGGTAGCAGTGAGTCGACCCGTGTTGATGGCACAGCCATGTCATCATTTGTGTCCTGGGACAGCAAAATAACGACGGTAAATGCAATACTTGGCGGGGTCAGCGACCTCGTCCGTCAGAAAATGAAAACTGACGGCATATATAATGAATTCATCTCAGTGACCCAGGTAAGAATAGCTCTCCGGCATCCTTTTCAACCCTTTCAGAAACAATGTGTGCGATGAACGTGATGAACTGTTGCTGACTGGATTCAAGCGCGAGTATGGAGCCGTCTTCAAGAATGTCAAGGGCGAGAATATCGGTCTGTGCCTCCCAAGTAAGAAGGTTCCTGACAGAGGACTGGTAGACTATACTCAGTGCCAATAGGCACCGTAGAAGATAGTTAGATCAACCCGCCTCTGTCAAAACTTAATGGGTCTCCGTAATTGATTGAAGAAACCCACCAACAAAGCTTCAGGCGCCATTTATAATCATCCTCAGTCTGAAGGCACAAAGCAAAGTAAAATGAGGTATCCAAGGGATAGGAAGTAGCACATATCATCCTCCGGCGGTGATCATTGATAATACCGAGAAAAATGAAGAGTATGCCAATGCTATACGCCAACAATTGGGCGAGGGGCTTTCTCCTCCCCTTTGAACTCAAAAATATTAAGCCCAGATAGGCGTTCTTCTAGAACAGTAATTCTTTCTTCGATGGCTTCGTGGAGTCCATGGGCAGGTTTTGATTCTATTCCAGCCTGTTTGCTGGGGCGGATCTTGTCGCAGATCGCACTGACATTGAGGCTGTAGAGCTTGGCGGTCAATTCATCGAAAGAAATGTCCCCATATGGAGCTTCGGGGACCGGAAGTATCTCATATGTAGAAGCGCTCTTTAGAAGAGAGCCAAGGAGGAGTGAGTCGCAATTAAGTGCCCATTCGGCACTGTCCGTCCGTGGACAACAGATCTCTGATTGTTGGTACTTCCTGGCAGTTTCCTCGATGAAGGTATATAGATCAAAAAGAGCCTCTTGTCGTTTTATAAGAATTGTTTCTGGAAGTATGTCAGCACGCAACAAAAGTCGCACATTGTGAGCAACATACCAACGATCAGGCCTGGGATTGGGAGATCTTCTTCAATGTCCTCCGCCAACCCTTCCCAGCAACCTCGTTCCATGAGTTCCGTCATTCTTACGAACTCGTCTTCCCTTGCAAAGACCCAAGCTATTCCTAGCCAGCGGTGCACGTCCTCAGCATCCTCCTCTGTGGCATATCCCGCAGGCAGCAGGTCTTCTTCTATGGCGTCGATCCAGCCATTGGAGAAAGACTCCACAGCTTCTACCATCTGATACTTGTCGACAAGCTTGGAAATAGAGCTCAACAAATCGAGGTCTATCTCCCGGGGGACCTGCCTATTCCGCCCGTGAATAATGTCCAGGATAATCCTGAACGCGTAGGGATCGTCATCTGATAGTGGAATTTCCACCTTTCCAGTCGCACTGAGTTCCTGTCCTTCCTTAAATCGGCTGTGTTGAAGCATGGCTTTGAACACTGGGGAAGCTAGCATCATATGCTTTGACGAGACAAGCATATGTACCACGATGGCTGATTCTCTGTCTGGCTCATCTTCGTCAGGGGTGGTGTCGGCCTCGGGACTGGGAGAGCCAGCAGAGTTCGCAGACGCCCCTGTATCTGGATGTGTGTCTGCACTCTCAGCAGCATCTTCACCAATCCCTTCATTGGTGGGACTTCCAGCAGGCGTGCTGTTGTTGTCTTCACCCGTTCCATCCTCGCTTTCCGCATCGTCAGGAGGTCTCGAAAGTATGAGCAGCAGGTCGCCATCCGGGTCGAAAGTATGAAACTCTGCAGCCATTGTGCCACCGTTCTCCTTGCGAGGTAGTGATTGCAGTCCCGAGGGGTTTAGAGCACCTGAAGCGTGTGGATCCTTCGTTCGCTTCGATGTTGTCGGAGAGGATGGCTGTTGAACTATTCTCGTCCGATATTGTGCCTGTTACTTGGGGTTAACTCCGCATACATAGGCAATTGTTGTCACGTAAGATTTACCTTCTCTTTCGCTTCTCGAAGCTCAGTGAGAATAGGGCAAAGTGACAAGTGTACTGGAAGCTCCCTGGTCAGACAGACGCGCTAGCGCATTTTGGAAACGCCTGGTCACGTGTTTACATCTCGGGCCAATATTACCAGCGTCTCTGGAGGTGCTGAAGTTGAAGTGAGAATAGAGCCTGGCAATGAAATTTGTGCCCGAATATGATTAGAAGTTTTACTGATGTTCTATTGGCGATTATCGTAGTTCAATAAATGGAACCCTCCTCGAATGTCACTCATTTCAGAACATGTTGTTCAAGTATAATCCAAAAATTCTCCGAGCATTGACGTGATAAAAGGAGATGGCTATGGGGGGCGATATCCCTTTTAAGCTCTGGTCCGATCTTGGCAAGGAGATAATTGGATATCCTTTTGTCAATTGTGTGCTCGATGAAAAATAAACTCTCGGCTCACCAATATATCTAGAACTCTCAAAACCTCAGTACGCAGCAAGAATATCACTCTTTTTCCTTTTCCCGCCCTAACCCCCCAGCGCCTTTCTTTAGGGGAGCAATGAAGCTTGAAGGAGTTTTCATTACGCCCCTATTTAATTTGCAACAGGTTCTTGCACACCAGTCCGGCTACAAGCATTCATCTCTTCCCTACATGTCAAGAGGGGAGTACCTATTATGTCTCGATATATGGTACCGTACATCTTAAACTACATGGTCACTGAGTGTACACTGAGATCAGAGTCTGGTCCTGGACGGCACTTCTTGCCTATTCGATTCTTCGTTGACCAACAACATTGAAGTCAGGTTACTGTAACTTCCTTTCCGTCACTCCGAGCCTTGAACCTATTCGATTCCAAAGCTTTTAAAAGTTCTTTGACCGAAAGTCCTCGATGCCGAGTCCCTTAATATCCTGTCTCAGAGAGGCAGAGCTCAACTCGAAAGAATTCTGAAGGCCTTGTCCCACTTACCAATACTCCCAATTCCCGTTATCAGGAAATTTTATTTGCCACATCACACAATGCCTCGACCCGGAGTGAGTACAGAGTTGATATTAACTGGTTTAATGAACTCGTGATATGAGGACCTTCGGGCGTGGGATACATGTGTGCCTCTGTTGCACGTTTGAGAAGCGATCCAACGACCATAGAATTGCACTGAAATCGAAACGCGCCTCCTAGTTGACAAATAGTAGACGAAACCAAATTGAGCTAGTTTCCGCAGTCGTTCCTAGAAACTCGTACAAGCCAAGCATAGCTGCTTTTCGCCTTCGTTTGGTCGTTTCTATATCCGTCAACTTGAACTTTCACTCGAAGTCGAAGCACTTACCAATGATGATGTCAGGGATTGGAGGGTTCTGTTCGATTCTTTGATCGAAATCATCATAATAGTTGTGCTAGATGAGTCCTGTTATGAACTTGAAGATATCAGCTTTCCTGAAGACCTAGGAGATATCAAACTAGCGACAACCCTCCTCGAAATTTGCATGGTAGACTATCTTTCTTCAGATCCTCGACCCATGTATCAGACAGTATTTCAACCGCTTCCGCCATCTGGTACTGTACTTGTCCAGCAATATCGATATTTGCGTGAGTAAATCCAGGCTGACTTTTCGCGGTCCGCGACGACTCCGGCTACGAACAATATCCAACAGGATAGTCATAGCCGTCACGTCATCTTCAGGCAATTGTAGCGCAATCCTTCCTTCGGTGCTGAGGTCTCACCCCTCTTTGAAATTGCCGTGTTGTAGCATAGCTCTGAAGACAGGTGATGCAACCATCATGTACCTCGATAAAACGAACATATGGGAGAATTCCACTTGTTTGTCAACGAACCCGGAGGACGACTCTGAGTCGTTGAGTTCCCATCTGTCCGCGTCTAGACATTCGAATCAGAAGTGGGATCTCCGATGGAAGCAGTTGCCATCTCCTCTCCTGTTTAGGTCTTTTCAGCCTCCACCGTGTCCGAAATTGGAAAATTCGCTGCCCGTTCGGGTGATCTCGAAAGGATTAGGACCAAGTCGCCATCTGGATCAAAAGTATGCGCTTCCGTTGGAATGGTCGCCTTCATCCTGTCCGGGGTGGGATTATGTTGTTGAAATCAAGATGAAGGTCACCAGGTCGTGAAGCCCGGGGTTCGAAACGGAAGGCTAAGCAGCATCGGGACTGTGTATATTAACTTCGACCACATATTTACTCGTTCAGATACGATTACAGAAAATCCAAAGGACTTACTTAGCGATATTTGCATCCATAGAAAGAGGGAAACAAGACAGAACCGAGTGACATTCCGCACAGGCCATGGGCGGTGAACTCTTCATTTTCAACTGTCTACGTTCTCCCAGTACTCTGCGTCAGCCCCCCATCAACAACTATCTCCGTGCCTGTAATATACGAAGCCTCCTTACTAGCCAGGAAAAGCGCAGCATTAGCTACATCCCACGCGCTGCCCATCTTCCCCGTTGGAACCTGCTCATCCCGCACCTTACAATACCCCTCATAATCACCCCCAGCATACTTATCCGCCAACATCTTCACAAGCGGCGTATTAATCAGTCCAGGGACCACAGTATTCAACCTCACTCCCCTCTTCGCATAAATAACCGCCGTCGTCCTCGTAAAACTCAGAATCGCGGCCTTCGTCGTCGAGTACGCAACTTGCGGTTTGCCAATATACCTCAGTCCGGAGACAGAACTGATGTTGACGATATTCCCTCCACTCTTTTGTGCAGCCATAATGGGAAGAATGAGGTGAGAAGTCAGGTACACGGATTTGAGATTCACGTCCATCTGCTTATCCCAAACTTCCTCTGATATCGATGCCGGATCCCCAGGTTCGCTTCTTCCGACGTTGTTTACTAGGATGTCTATCCTTCCGTGCCTCACCATGCAGGAATCCACAAACTCTTTCATCGAGGACGATGAGGTTGCGTCGCCGTGCATCACTGTGATGATTGTTTTCGGGTTCTCAGCTAGGATTTGAGCCTTTGAGGTTTCTGCGGCTTCGATGGAAAGGTCACAGCCAAACAGTATAGCTCCTTGACGCGCAAATAGTGTAGCAATTGCAATCCCGTTCCCCCACCCTTTCCCAATGCAACCGATTCCAGTTATGAGAACCACCTGATCTGTCAGGTCGTGCATTTTGCGGGAGAGGGGTGGGGCTTCGACGTCTGCCATTTGTGCTGATTCGAGATGGGTCCAGAGATTGCGAAGATGGAGTGGCACGGGTTCCAAAAACTAATTTCGAGTGTAAGGTAGTTGTTATTATTTCTGAACTTTTTGGCCGATGACGGAATCTTGACAGCGTGGGGTAGCGGGGTAATGTATCCCGAAGGTCTCCACGTAAAACTCCAACACCCAATCAATCCCATTCCCTACAAACGCCGGCGCTATGCAAAGGGGACGATTGAATCCCCCTTTCTTCAAGGCATCCCTGTCATCAACATTTCCAGCATACCACTTGTCTGGCATGCTTGTTGTGATCTATCCACCTCAGTTCGTACTCGTTGATGCAGCTCCCTGATGTTCTTCTCCAGCTCCGGCGATCCACCCACATGCTCGGCATAAATATCCAGTAACAGCAAAGCAGAATCAACACAGATACTGACATATCGAGGATCGGTGATGTGTTTTATAACCCATTTGAATATTGGCTGGACGGTGTTTTCGTCCCGACCCTGCAACGCAATTCTCATCGCGCTTCGGTGTCGTAAAGCTGTAAGGAGTGTAAGGATAGTCAAGGAGGGCATTCCCGTCTCCAATGCTGTGTCCAGTGCTCGGCCGAATTTTCCTTGCCTGAGATCTTGTTCCCAAGGGGCCTGCCGCTTTCTCTTGCGACGATCGGTGCCTTCAATTATAACATCAACTCCCTCTCCCACAAAATCCATGCCTCGGAGCTTCTTCTCGATACCTTTTGTTCGCTTCTTCTTATCCTTGTCGTAATCACCCAATGTCCCATCAATTAGAGCTTGCATCTCCTTCGCTCTCTCTCGCTCTTTCACCTTTTGCTGTCCCGAAAGCTTCGTCTTGATAGACAACACTCCAGACTGCATACCCACCACCAAGTGCTTGTCTTCTCGATTCGCCCCTGCACTGATGACATTGACTGCGAGGACGGGTGAAGGATACTTGGACCCAGCAACGACATTCCATCCCGACGTCTCAAAGATCTTAACATGCCCATCCAAACCTCCACTAACGAGTCTTGTCCCATTCGATGCCAGGCAAAGTGATGTGACCGTTTTTTGATGGTTCTTCAGTAATTGTAGTGGCTTGCCGGCTACAAGATCGAGGATTGATATTTGGTTATCTGCCGCAGCCAAAACAGTTGTACCTGAAGGCATAGGGAGAACTGCCTCGACCGGCGCAGCATGCTTGAAGATCATCGCAGCTCTTCCTGGTATCCTTGGATCCCAAAGCCTGACCGTCTCGTCATAACTCCCCGTTAATATCATATTTGACATTGTCCCCGGCATAAAAGTTCCGCTCCGCACGTAGTCTGAATGTCCAACGAATGTGTTTGTGCTCTCTTGGCTCGGCAGATCCCACAATCGGACTGTGCGATCATCGCTTGCGCTCATGAGCGTCGTCAATTCGGTTGGTGAGAATTTCGTAGTCCACACTGGCTGCTTGTGCTCCTCCCATGTCTTCAAGATTGCCCTGGAGTTTACGTCGAAGACTTGGATCTTCCCTGTCTCATCACCAGCCACCATAACCCGGCCATCTCGTCGAATCTCTCCGCTGTGTGCAATATCCGCGAATCGAGTTATCGTCTTGACGAGTTTTCGGGTTCGTATGGAGAAGATTTGTACTCGCGTACCGGTAGTGACAACGAAGTGGTCATTGTTCGGTGGAAGAAGGGCATTGCTCGGCGGTGGAGGAAAGGAGATGTGGGCAATGGGTGACTGAGAAGGGATGTTTTGGGAGGATCTGAACCCTTTCCAGTATTGCTGTTCGGGGGTCAAAGGAGAAGGTCCGCTGGGGAGCTTCACCTGTTGAAGCTTTGTCACCGGCGCTGCCATGTTGCGGAGGTCATTGGCAGATATTTGAGGTGTTGACGAGAAGATGAAGCATCCACCAAAAAAAAAGTTCGGACACAGCTTTTCAGACGGCTATTTTTCGCGGGCGTCTAGGCCTGAAAGAGCCTAGAGATCGGCTTGAACATTCCTGGGTGAGAGGCACGTGACAACATGAGAAGACCGCGATTCGTCGCGAACTTTTGGCACCGATAACCCAGGGCAAATTGCTTCCAAAACTCGACGACGCCTGGGTGGTGGGAGTGCGGTTCGGCATTGCCAAGGACGGCCTCAACTGCCGATTCTCTTCACGACAGATAACTCAGGCCTTTCAACGATGCACCGTCACCTCGATAACGATTTCCACCGGAATAACGACAGGAAAAAGGTTGGGCACGACGACGACGTTTGTTGGAACCAGGAGACAATAGATTGTCAGACATAGCTCTTTCGGCGTACGCATTAAGTGATACCGAGTTGCCACTCATTCAGTGCTTTTGAAGCCTTGAGATGAAAAATTGTGATGCCGAATTCTATTTTATATTTGCATATTGGCTTCGATTTCTGTAGACGCAGTCTTCTTTCAGTCGAATATTAGAATTAGGTTCGTCTGTCTCCATGGCACTGAACTATGATGAAAAAGAATTCTGCTACAATAGTGACATATTTCGTAGCACTCTGAGTCGAGAAGTCTGGATTCCTTTCATGAAGATTCAAACAGCTAGAATTGCTTTTTCGGCACCTGCACAGTTGCACTTCGGCCTATGCTCCCATCACCTTGCATTTAGCTGGGTCTCTCACCTGACATCAAAATCTCGCCGGCGTAATATACGCTTGCCTGAGTCCTCTGTCAGTTCCGCACACTGCGCCATAACCTAGTTGATCTGACTGCACATGTTTGCATCATGTGTCTAAACCCGCACTTAGACTTTCGGTGCCTGAACGAATTTATACAGGTAATTTCTTAAACGCAATTATGCTGGCTTGCAATTTTCATTGACTGTGAACTTTGGCGCAAAGTGTATGGAGTGGCTGTATTGGGTATATGAAAACTGATTACGCATGAGAAGCCGAATCCCTCATTTGGAGCACTGGGGGAGTTCAATCGCATTTACCACCCGCAATCCGGGGAAGTATAAATAGGCTTAGCGAGTTTGCGAAGCACATAAACAACACATGTTTCTCCTACACGTCAATCTATGAAGTCGCATCATTTTGACTGGAGGAGTTTTAACGTTTGGTTGACGTTGGTTTTAATTTCTACCTCGGCGCACATTGGCCTCGCTCGTCAGCTACCTTGTCTGTGGTTGTGGAGCCTATGTCTGTATGGCCCGCATCAACTGCCGACTCTTTGTTCCACAGAGGCAGCCTGCTCTCTATAAAGCCTATGGGCTGTTTCCTGAAGGAACACTTGATGTAAGCAACTGCATCAAGTCAATGCAAAACTCTGCATAAACCACCGAGACAAGAGACAAGTTACTCATCATCAATGCTTTCACCATGAAGGCCTCTTCTCCTTACTCGTTGTCCTTCCCGCCATGGTGGCTACCTTGCAAAGAGCCGTCGCTGCGCCTGTGTAAGACACTGACCCAGGTTACCTCCTTGGAGTACACGCACCACCCACGAACCCTTGTATCGTTTGCTGATTTTGCTTTTAGCATTGCCAAAACACCACGAGCATTCTATTTGTCACTTCCGCTTCGATGACCACAATGATTACGAACACGATGATGAAACCCAAAAACGATGTGACCTTGTTGCTCAGGCAAGTAATTCCCTTTACCGGACGGGCTCCAACTGTTGGCTAACGACTATGATTATGGTGCACAAGCTCGGGGAAAGACTTTACATGCAAAGAAGGCAACCATTTTGCGAACTGCACCTAATAAGTTGTACCGAAGATCAAGATGATCCAAGAATTGCAACAAAGTAGAATGACGTCGAAAGAAACGGCGTTTGCGGTGGAATAAACGGGGGGGGTTTGGAATTGCTTTGCACATAATATGTTGATGCACAGAAGCTAGAATCACTAGCTACATAGAATATTGGTAATCAATTGTTTTCCAGGCATGGGTAGAGCCAGGTGTATTGGCAGTTCTGGCCAAAAAGTGGATGCTCAGCGTGATCTTGCCTCTCATCCTACGTCTCCCGCTCCCAAAACGTGGATTTGAAGGCTTGCTCAAATGACATGAATAATAATACACTTAGCGTACCAAATTGAACATAATACCATGGGCGTAGAAACTCCTTCCCCAGTAGACCACTCATTTTTTTTCCCCCTATATGTCAAAATTGCACCGAGTCCGGAGGGAAAATTCTGTCCCATGCAATGATATTAGTACGATAACATACATTATCGAGATCAAAGTCTTTGATTCTCTTCAAGAAATTCTTCGACAGCAGTGTCCACGTCCTTGTAGTTCCACCTTGGCCCCTGACCAATTGTCACTGTCAAGCCCTCCAATTTCTCAACCAGGCTCGAGACATCCCAAACAACTTGCTTCGGCTGAGAGAACCCAGGGACCGCCGTCGGTGCTAACAGCTCATACTTGTCATATATCCCATGGACAGTAGTCGACTGGAGGCCGTCTTGCGCTGCAAGCATAGGCTGGAGCTTCACCCAATTCGAATCCAAGGACAACCTCCACTTATTCCTCAGATACCGCTCAACATCCCAAGTTGAGAGATACTCTTCCTCGGAGCCACCCATCATCTCGATATCACTCACAATCTGCGCCTTGACCCGCAACTTATCCTGTTCTGATTTTATCGATTCTCCGCTGTCTCCCCATTTCTGGCTTGTGCCGTGAAGGAGCGTGTCCAACAGGCCATCGAGGATGGTCTGGATCTGCGCGGGACTCATGTATCGGAACTTGAACCGGAATATTCTGTACGCGTCTTCAGCCGGTCCCTCCCCACGGAGTGATCGCAAGCTGCGAACTATGGAGCCGTAGAAGAGGCGAGAGGCGAAGCTATCGCGGCCAGCGACGACGTATGGGATCATGCTCGAGCGTTCGTGTTGTGGCCTGAGGCCCCAGATCCCGTAGTTGGCATAGGGGTTCATGTTTGGGAAGTCCATGATGTTTGTTCCATATATCACTGGAGTCTGCGGAAGGTCCCTGGTATCACGAAGTATCGGATCGGTTTCGAAGAATGGGGGCGTAGATGATAGTGCTTGAGGCTGGAAGGCATTGGAGAAAGTCTTCGATGAGGAATCGCTGTCCTCGATAACTGGACCCATTGTTGGTGGCTCGGTATTCTCGTCTGAAGAAGGAGCTGCCTCTAATGGATCACGTGCCGCTTTCTCCGAAAATACAATGAACTTCTTCATCGTTTCTCTCAGCTCCTTGGTAGTCTCAGGGCCGAGACTACCAGAGTTGAGGAGGCTGTCGCTAAAGGCTATGAAGGTGTTTGTCATATCCTCAACAACACCTTCGAGATCGTGACATTTCTCTTTCAGTTCAGTCACGTGTTTCTCCTTTCTCGTTCGATACGCCTTCTGTGCACGCCGCACTCGAGCTCGTTGTTGCTAGTTCATAGTTAACTTCCACAATTCAAGATTAGCGTTGGAATGTTTGCCTCAATTGCGGGATTTTCAGAGTCCTTTTGCGGTCGTCCTCGCCGGCGTGATCCCGCCTTGGCTGGTGTCGACGCGACGTCTGACCTGCCACCATTAGTGTTGTTGTCTTTCTCCATAGTTACATAGTTCTTCGGTATTTTATGGACTATGTTCGTGTATGTGAGGTTTGGTGGATACGGGATAGGTATAAGCAAGAGAGGGGCGATCCTCATTATTGAGGATTATA